>SNQJ01S0040352.1:2908-17175 GCA_010110895.2 Picea sitchensis
GGGGGTCTGGAATGAAGTGGTTTTTCCAGGTGGTCCCCACCATAACATGGCATACATTGATTGCATCAGAGCCTCTCCGCTCCAAAACCACTCACCATTTACCACCCTTCTGACATACCGCTTCCGCCTGATGACATCACACTCCACTACCTCCCCTTGTGGGTCCTGTCTCATAACTCCATCAGTTCTTTTCCCTCTAGTCACCCATCACAAACCACCTCACATCTGCCTTTGCTCCAATCAGTGCATCCCACGTCACCCTATCACACCCTTCATCTGTCCTTCACCTGCCATCTCACACTTCAAATGACTTGTTGGCCATTTATTACTAGCTACCTATCTGTTAGCCTACGGACCTGTCACCCACACCCAGCGGATACACATTCACTCAAAACCATCCCCGTTTCCTCCATTTACACATTATTCATTTTCTCCGCACACCAGCCGATCCTTTTCCACTTTGCTGATCCTGTTGTTGACCTAACCATAGCCGTCACCCACTAACGTTTTGTGTTTAAATTGCAGGTATTTTTCACAGTGATGGCATCCAAATCTAAAAGAGCAGAAGTCAAGGAAAATCCATTCCTCCCACCTCCTATCGACCTCGACAAGATCCCATTAGCCGACAAGGATTACTTAATCTTAGAGATAAGGTGCGAATTTGACTTCATGGAGTTATAGTCATGGTTTAAAGATACATTCATAGATCAAAGTGATGAAATTGGGATCTGGGAGTCCAATCTTCCTCTTTATCTGTTTCCCCAAGTCCACTACTTCCCCGAATTTGCTCTAAAATGTCAAGCTCATTACCTCCCTGAGTAGAGAACAATGGTTTCTTCGTCCGGAGAAACTCTTTTCTCTATCATGCCAAACACCATTGATAAGATGCTATAGATACCTAGAGCAGATTCCCCATCCCCTTTCAACTTTGAAATTCTAACAGAGTTGTATCAGAATCCGTCTTTTTCCCAAAGGGCCTAATTTTTTGAGCTTTTCCTCCCGCAGGATGCTCATCTCCCCAAGACAAATCCCCCATACCCTTCTTCCCTGTTCTCAGAAAGAGGAAACCAAGTAATTTCATCACTCTATTCTATACTTGGCTATTTTTCGGAAGAGTGGATAGACGAACCTATATTGGGTTTCCTATCCATTTTCTCGGCCGAGGAAAAGGCTACCATCCAGTTCGACTACAAAAATTTCCTAACAGAGAATATCCATGATCATCTTTCAAAATTCGCCACAAAGGGCATGTTCTGGTATTCCTCTATACTAGCCTACATGTTCATTTTCTTTCAGACAGAGAAGTTCCCCTTCCTGATGCAAAAAATGGACAAGGACGACAAACCCCAAGCAATAACATATTGGACCTCACTACTCAGAAGAAACTCTACAGAATTTAGCTTCAAATAGTTCATCGAGCAGTTCTACCATCCTATGGTGAGCATGCTTAGTGGGAGGCCCGAGCCAAGGAAAAATGAGGAGATCCAGAGAATGTTTCACCTCTCGGACCTCGCAAAAACGGGAGATTGGTATCTGTATCATAACTATACAGAAATAAAAGTATACGGGTGCGAGCTGGCTCCATATAAGTTGACCAAGTATCTACCAGTGAGGATATTTTCCCTTGAATATATAAGACAAATGATAAATTTTGATGACATACACTTCGTGTCTTTGAAGAAGAGACAACAACTGAGGATCAAGGGGAAAATAGGGTCCTTTATCTACAATAACCGAGTTGCTGTGGAAGAGGCGGATAAAATTTTGAGGGAAAAGAAGTTTGATAGAAGTTTCCTGTGGCACTACAATTTATGGGGAGTCATCACAGAGATGAGAGTGAAGAACGAGAATATCCCGTATATTCATGCACCCAAGCCAGATATAGAGAATTTTTCAAATCAAACGACATGGGAGGTGAGTACACTAGAAGAGGTAGAACAACAGTCTCCTCAAATCATTATCTCTCAAACAAACACACCACAGATACCTAAAGAGAAAAGACCCATAAAGGATGTTTCTCCTTCTATTTCCAAAGTGTCGGCTGAAGAGTTTCAGATGCACACCAAAAGACCGAAATCCTTTCATATGACTGAAACGACTAGTGAAAAGGAAACACATCCCATCACAGCTTTGAGAGGTAATTAGACACCTCTGTTCTCAAGCGATCAATAGATCATGTCTACTTCTTCATCTCAGAAGCATATTAACACTTCACTGGTAAATCAACAAAGTCAAGGAGGTGCAAAATTGGGTGTCTTTGAGAAATATGATATGATCAAGAAGAAGAATCGAATGTTGAGAAGCAACACATATGCTCAGTTTCTGAATCAAACTTCCACGACACAGCATCGACTTTTGTCTGCATTTGATACAGAGAAAGGAAGGATGCATATGGCCTTTCTCTAGGCACAAGTGCCCGATCCTAAGGCTATCACTGATGACAAAAGAGCAACTTTTGAATTCAACACCAAAGATGTACACCCAGCTGATTAGATGGATCTGCATCGACAGACTGGAGAAATGGTATTCTACACCTTGGAAAAAGATTCTACTACTGCCACTAAATTGCAGGTTTCTCTGAACAATGTTTAGACACAATTGAAGCTGGAGAAGCTATCATCCTTTGCAAAAGACAATAGAATTAAATCTTTGGAAGAGCTGGTGTTCAAGATTGGATATGATCCGTCCAATGTAAAAGCAGCAGAGGATATGGTCAAGAAGAAAAATGCGGACATAGAATCCCTGAGAAAACAACTGAAAATGCCACCTACAGAAGATTCACAGGCAAAGGAGATAGCCAAGGCAGAGGGTGAAAAGGATGAAATTCTCAAGCTGATCATGGAATAGAACACGCAATTAAAAGAAATGGAAGCAGAACTGGAACGACTGGTAAAAGAGAAAAAACAATCAACACCCATGGAAGTAATTCCATTGAGTGCGGTTCTACTTGCGGGAGTCAGTACCGCAACCATAGCAGCAACCTCCACAGTAGAAATTTTGTCAGACACTCCACTGTCAGCTCTGGAAAAGTCAGTAGAACTATCAAAGTCCATGGAGGAAATGAACTTAAGAATTCAAGAGCTCAAGAATTCTTACTAGATGAGTTTCCACGTCGAAAAGGAAACAACGAAAAAACTCAAACGGGTACTACAGCAGATGCAAAAGCAAACAGTGGCGGGAAAAACACTTGCCGAAGCTAAGGAGAAGATTTGGATGGATATCTCTGGATCCATAAATGAGATTTGGCCTATGGTGCAAATCATGTTTGAACAAAATGAACTAGTGCTGAGGAGCATACAGGTCATTGATAAGATAAAAATAGAGCTGGGGGATATGCCCACTGAAGAAAACAAAATCATTCGATTTCTGAATTCAAAGACCAGAGAAGAGCTAGAAGAACTGAAAATAGAAGATAGGACCGAAACCCTCCTTGAAATCAAGAGAATTATGACCAAAAGGGGGTTGATGCTGCAACTGGAGGAGAAAGTCCAGAACATGGACGTCAGAGTTCAAAAATTTTTCAGCAAAATTGATTCTTTGCAGAAGAAAGGTTTTCTCGGTTGGATGGTTTTGAACGATAAGCTAATGACCTTATCTGACTACAAGCAGAAGATTGCCATGGTTGCGAAGGATAGTTCCAAGTTCTTGGGAATACAGGGCAGTATTATAGGCAAGGCGTTCTTAGAGACTTTGCAGCCATACCTCAACATACAACACGAGATCAAGTATATTTTTACTGTCAAGCCGACATTTTCCAAGTATATAGAAGCGGATGAGATTTACCGGAGAATGCTCAAAATCATCACATATTTTGAGCATTTATGGATAATAATCACATATTTTCAGGATATCGATAGGATGGGAAAGGAGTATTTCTATTAATAATTGATCAATAGAAGTATCAACATTACAGACTTCCGTGTCGGTACAGTTCGAAACCAAGAAACCAAGTTCCTTCCAACTGGGTCTCCACCACTTCAATCCTCCACCAAAGGCAAGCTCATAGCAAAGAGGTAATGAGGTCCTCTCGAAAATAAGGAAAGAGCTTGGGGGCTGAACACCGTGTTCAGACTTGAGAGACAAAGGGATGCAGACTCAATATGAATTAATTTCTCCAGAGTAACTTTTCTCTCAAAGTTGAATGCTTTCTCCTCTTTTCCCATAGCTCGAAATTGTGCTCTTATAGCCTCCATAATGCAACTGAAGGGCCAAGTCAGAACGTTTCCAGTATATGGAAGGCCAAATATTAGAGATCTTTTGTCGTGACATGGAAACCCGACCTCATTTTGTATTTTCTAGCACAAATCCCGATATACGCGAGCTTTAGTGGAGAAACAAGCTTATACGCATCTTGCATAGCAGTTAGGGAGTGGATGTGTGGAAAAATATATAATTTTGGCTCTGGATTTATAAAAAGGTGGTTGATAAGTCTGCATAGGGAAATGGAAAAAAGGCCCTCTATAAAAGATAGCAATGGTGAGGAAAATCTTTCTATAACAAATGCCCCCTAATGTGTGAGATCAGAGGAGTATCTGCGATGGCCGAAATACATTTTAAATAACCCAGAAGTGGAGTGGTAGAGAACCAGTTGGACGAACTCAATTGCTTATTACAATATGTATTGACTTTGCATACATGGCTGGAAAGAATACAATGTAGATCCATGTGAAAAATATGCCAACAAGTGTTCATGGCCATGAGTAGGCAAGTATAAATGTGGTTACATGTCAATAGCTGTCATAGTCACAAACAAGGCCTAGTGAAACCAGTCTCAAAATCAATATGAATATATCTATATACCATGGAGTACAATCTAATCTCCCATGATCATTGAAGTCAAATAGGTACTGGTCCAATGAAATGGAAGCAACAACTCAGGAAAGCTGCGTCTATAAACTGATGTCTTCAAGTCTTCAATACAATCCACCAATGGTGCAAGTCTACATCATGTGAATAAATGAGTTGAGGTCGAACATGATGAGACATCATTTGATTACCGATCATTGAGGTATATCATTAATAAACGCAAGACAACCTACTAATGATGAAAGTAGGTATCAAGGCACCAATTACATCTCTACAAATGTGAATAAAGGAGCTGGTGTCAAACACTTGAGAGATCCATTGATTAGTAGACATTGATGTATTCCCATCTATCAATGGTGAGCGAGCCTACTACTAATGAATGCAAGCCTCAAGGTACTCATTAAACTCTAGGTCTCGTATCTAGAATACATGAGCTGAAGTTGATGGAAAGAGACCCGATGAAAGGAGAGCATTAAGGCATCTCTCATCAGTCAGCACGAGGAACAAAGCAAGAGATTCATAATTTGGTGGAGATCAAACGAAGAACATGTTCATGAACCAACGACCCTGTGCGTCTTTCCCATGTGCCAAATGAAAGAGGTACACGAAAAAGACCCTCTGAATATCAGCCAATGATGAAAACTACTGACAAAAGTGAGGAAACCACCAATAAGGCTAATGGCATCCAAGACACTACACGAATCCCAAAGTGTGAATAGATGTCTTGTCGTCGAACAAAAGGGAAACCACCCTGTCAACAACCCATGATGAAATTTTGATTGATGGGTTCAAGGTGACCTACCAATGATGAAAGTAGGGCCAGGGTGCATCATAAGACCAAAGTATCATGTGATTCTGAGACAAACTGAGGGTATGGCCGACATGCAAAGTCAAGATTTCTGAGGAATGGCCGACACAGGTTGATAGAATTCCTTTGAACAAGAGCATGAGACATACCATGGACTCCGACAACATAGACTTAATGATGTGACAACTAGATGCAGGAGGCATCCATAATGTTCTCTATAGTGACTGGAAGATTAACCGGTCAGTAGAGAAAATTATGTAATGAGATCAACTTCCTAAGGCCATGCTAAACCCAAAATTATGATGATGCAAGGACTCAATAACTTTGTGCTCTGTTCAAAGGCGACACGTTTGCTGCCAATTACAATATAGTACTCCCTTCCAGCCCGTCATTTTTTGTTTTTTCATAACAAGTGAATGCTATGATACAGAGGAGGGAATGATTGTCGCAAGTAAGAAAAACTAGTTCCAACAGTGGAATGTACCTATTCTCAATGCAAGGAAATGCATGAGGGAGATGGACACTCAGGGTGATGTTCCTTCCAGGGTATAGGGTGTCAAATTGCGAAGGATATAAACAAGGCTCTACTTGGTTGAGGATGCAAACTGCTTGGGCCATGGTTTATAACACAAAGCGAGAACCGGCTAAAGGCTTAATACTGTAATCAAGGGCATGAGATGCAATCACAATTTAATGCCAAAAAATGTCCTTTTTATATCTTTTAGTCTACTTGGTGTGAAAAATGGGTAAACTTGTGCCAAATAGACATCTTTTCAAATCCAATTTACGAGTGTGAAAAAGACAAGTTCACTCGGCGATCTTTTCCATTTTTGATAGCGAGTCGGAAAAGAGCTTAACTAAGACTCATGATCTTTCAAATCCAATTTTAACGAGTGTGAAAGGGACAAATCACTCGACGATCTTTTCAAATTTTAATAACAAGTCGGAAAAGAGCTTAACTAAGACTCATGACCTTTCAAATCCAAATTAACGAGCATGAAAGGAACAAATTGCTCGACAATCTTTTCTCTTTTTGAATGAGTTGGAAAAGGGCCTAAATTGGACTCATTTGGAAGATTCTAGGCATAAATCCATGGGGGAGTCCAAGGCTCCTATACCGATCTTCTGTGGACTGTTAGTATCTTACGAAGAACCAACACAAGCTCAGGAATACCCAAATCTCTCCAAGTTGAGGAGGGAAAAATGCTAATGGAGGTTATCGTCTCCGTGTTATATCGGATAATGCCTCTTCCTGGAAAAGACATAGGTGGAGGCATTGGATACCCCACAAGACCATCCCAATCAAAGGGAACCTTGTCAATATTTGGAAGGAGAGAACTCGGGAAGAGTAAAACTCTCTCTTTTTCAGAAGGTGAAGTAATAGAAATGCTAAGGACATGGCATAGAAGGTGTAGAACTAGGACCAAAAGATTGGGATCGACCAAAAATTTCATTGGCGCGACCGCTTCCTTAGACTTGTCACTCTCTAAGAGAAGAGTGGGGCTGATCGAATATTGCATCGATATGACCACGTCATCAACCATTGGTTGAATAATATGCGATACAAGAAGGTCGAGAGGTGCATCACCCCAAAAAATAGGAGTGTTGTCGGTCGAAGATTGCATTGACATGACCGTTGGTTGAACAAGATGCGAGACAACAAGGTCAAGAGACGCATCAGCCTCGAACATAGGAGAGGTGTCGGTTGAAGATTGCATCGACACGACCACAGGTTGAACGGGATGTGAGACAACAAGGTCAAAGGATGCATCAACCCCTAAAGAAAAAGAGGTGTCAATCGAAGATTGCATTGACATGATTGTTGTATGAACCAAAGAAGGAATGGAGTGTTGTGAAACCATAGATGCCTCAGAACCCGAAGGGCCCTTAGGTGAGCCCCACGCTTCCGGTATCCCAATAGTAACATGACACAAATGAGTAAGGTGACTTCCTTCACAAGTCCTGCAAAAGAATCTAGGCTTATGTCTGAGACGTCTAGGCTTCTCAATCATATGAGTGCCCCCAACATGACTTGTAATGGCTGGTGACATGCTCCCAGCATGACTTGCAGAGGCTAGTAGAAAATATCCAACATGACTAGCAGAGGTTGGTGATGAATCCCCAACATGACTAACAGAGGTTGGTGATGAATCCCCAACATGACTAACAGAGGTTGGTGATGGATGTGCAGTGTGACTTGCAGTGACCAGACATGTGCCCCCAGCATGACTTGCAACGGCTGGTTGCAGGTCTTCAACATGACTTGTAGAGGTTGTCAACCAATCTCCAACATGACTAGAAGAGGTTGGTGATATAACACTAGTATGACACACAGTGACTAGACTTGTGCCCCCAACATGACTTGTAGCGGCTGGTTGCAAGTCTTCAACATGACTCGTAGAGGTTGTCGACCAATCTCCAACATGATTAGCAGCGGTTGGTGATATAATTCCAGTATGACACATAGTGACTGGACTTGTGCCCCAAACATGACTTGCAGTGGCTGGTTGAAGGTCTTCAACATGATTTGCAGAGGTTGTCAACCAATCTCCAACACGACTATCAGCGATTGGTGATATAATTCCAGTATGACACGTAGTGACTGGACTTGTGGTGGTAGTGAATTGTGGCATTTGAGTCCAAGATGCATGGAAAGATTGATTTTGAGAAATTGTAGGCCAAGAAGGATCCTGGTTTACACCCTGTCCCTATCCGGCAGAATAGTATCCTCCTCCATACTGATTCATAAAGGGTTGTAAGGGCATCGACACTGAGGAAGCCACTTGCGAAGAGAAAGCGACATGACAAGGGTTACTCATGTGAGGATATATGTTGTCCCCAAATGAAGGAACTTCGTGAGGGGGTTTGTCCATACTACAAAAATAACTTCCCCCAGATGAAACAACAAAGGACAGATGGAGGCCAGCCATGGGAAAAGGGTTCATAGGAACCGACATGGTGGAAGAAGGATAGGTGGACGGAGTGTAATAAGTAGAATGATTGCATAGTTGGGCATTTATTTCTCGCATAGTGGATTCGTAGGAAGGAATATTCCAACCTCCTACCATAAGAGGTGTTTGAGGGATATGACTCCCACCAAATGGAGAGGGATAAGAAGGAGGCATCATGCCCCCAGACCCAAAACTTGTATTCGCATAAGGAGGCGAGACAGAGGATGGTAAGTGTGAAGACATATCATACATACCATGAGAAAAATGATTAGAGACCCAAGGCATAGACTGAGTGTTATAATTCTTCATACCATAATGCGAAGCATAAGGATTCATCCCTATGAAATGAGTGGACATCATGGGGGGGGTAGCAACAAATGAGGGATCCAAAGGAACTCCACTATCCATGATAACACAGACTCAATACAAAATCCTAAGGCCAACTATTAGTCAAAGAGCACTCCAAAAGCAAACGACCAATATACATGCAAACGGGATAAAGTGGTTGAGTGGACTCCCTCGCTAAAGAAGGTATGCCTCGTCCAAGAGGGACCTGAGACTCCCTGCTAAAGTTTGGAGGTAACAAAATTAGTTATAAGGGCCCTCGTAGGCTTACCAACCAGTCGGTAAGATCCCCCCGAAGAGGTAATCTTCCATAAAGGTTGTGTGCTATCCGACCCCTACCTAACTCAAGATACAAGCAGAATAACCCCTGCAAGTAACCTATGAGAGACCTAAGTCAAGCAACTAATCAACCACAGTATAATCGATGCACAGACGAACAGTCGTAAGTTTGGATTACCGTATGGGCAGGGTAGCAAAGCCCAAAACCTTGAAAGTACCGCCTCTCACAGAGGTATGGATACTAGAAAGTTCCCCAAATATGAATAAATCCACAGAAATATCTCTGACGCTAGGTGAGTATCCAGGGGTTATCCCTTCAACAAACTTCGCGCGACCTCGTGTTTAACTCCAGTGTGAGTGGAGACTCCTGATATTACCAATTATACAATGGATTTCTCAACTCCCTGTCTCAGACACATATATTGATTTAATTTCCTTGGAGAAGTTTACTCACAAAATCCTATTCCAAGGCACTAAATCCTAGGCTAGTTTGTGCACCCTAAACAATAAAATCGTTACTAATCAATTTTAGTTTAAAGAGTAAATTTTATTGGCCATGATTACTCAAAAAGGTATGGAAATGAAACTCATGGTGTTATGACTCTGCATCAAAATAAAAATAGATATAATGCAAAGCCTAACTTTAACTTTTCAGTGAATGATATGCTAAATAAAAACAATGCAATATTCAATTTTAACTCTACAACTCAGAAGTAAAATTCAATCTTTCACTAAATGTGCTAAGCTAATGATAAAGGTCCCAAGAAAAAAATACCAACCAATGCAAAATACCTATTTTTTGTATTTTGAATGTATTAAAAAAGAAAATGCATGGACTGATAATCGACTTGATATATAACTTCCACTGTGTATAAAAGAAATCACTCGAGTAGAATACCAAAAAACTAAGCAGACATCCCAACTACCAAGGACAAATCAAAAACGAAAAACAAAGAGAAAGACGCCACCCAAAAATTCAACTCCAAAAAGGTTTCTTGTGATCCCAGATAATCTCAATAGGCACTACAGAGACCTAAGAAGGCTCAGTGATCCTCAAAACCTACCCAGCAGTCACTAAACCAAGCAAGCAAGCAAGCAAGCAAGCAAGCAAGGGGAAGTGGTATACATGACTGTTCAAGAGAAAAGGGCGTATATACGCTTCTTGCAGTGGGACAATAAGCGTGTATACATGGTTCTCAGGGAAAAAAGGGCATATATATTTTAAAACAAGGCTAGGAAAGGGTAAAAGGATGAAAAACTCAGACCCAGAGTGAACAGACTCTGTCCAACTGTCATACGACAAGAAATACAAAGGAAAAAGAGCAATGTAAGAAGAAAAAATACTTCAACCCTTAGAAGGAAGATCTATCCCCAGTATGGTCACTAATTCTATTACAAGGGAAAAACTCTCTATGGCCAAGGGTAAACCACAACAGACAGGTATGACTGCAGAACTCAACTCAATTCCAACATGTGCCATATAAACTAATGTGCAATACGAGGAAGAAGACTACCTCGATCCAATCATTTGATGCCGTTCCACTGTTGAGCACTTTGACCCAAATCTTTACACCTGCAAGAAGTTCTCAACAAACAAGTGATGCAAGTATATAGTGATAATATATAAAATGAGTTAACACATCAGATAACACAATCCATTAATAAACATTACAAACATGCCCATGGATAATAATCATATATTTGCAGAATATCGATAGGACGGGAAAGGAGTATTTCTATTAATAATTGATCAATAGAAGTATCAACATTACAAACTTCTGTGTCGGCACGGTTCGAAACCAAGAAACCAATTTCCTTCCAACTGGGTCTCCACCACTTCAATCCTCCACCAAAGGCAAACTCATAGAAAAGAGGTAATGAGGTCCTCTCAACAATAAGGAAAGAGCTTGGGGGCTAAACACCATGTTCAGACTTGAGGGACAAAGGGATGTAGACTCAATATGAAGTAATTTCTCCAGAGTAACTTTTCTCTCAAAGTTGAATGCTTTCTCCTCTTTTTCCATAGCTCAAAATTGTGCTCTTATAGACTCCAGAATGTAACTGAAGGGCCGAGTCAGAACGTTTCCAGTATATGGAAGGCCAAAGATCAGAGATATTTTTTCGTGACATGGAAACTTGACCTCATTTTGTATTTTCTGGCACAAATCCCGATATACGTGAGTTGTAGTGGAGCAACAAGCGTATACACATCTTGCATAGCAGTTAGGGAGTGTATATGTGGAAAAATATATAATTTTGGCTTTGGATTTATAAAAATGGGGTTGATAAGTCTGCATAGGGAAATGGAAAAAAGTCCCTCTGTACAAGATAGCATTGGTGAGGTAAATCTTGCTATAACACCAATGTCTCCATCGAGCCACAATACATAATTTGTTCCCTATGATTTTGAGGTAAGAATCTTTTAATTTTTTCTCTTAATTCATAGTGTTGAAAATTTTAAAGAAGTTGGGAAAATAACTTCACAATAGTAGGAAACTACTACAACACAAATAAAATCTTCAAACAACTATAATTTCCATGGAAAACAATCTTAAAAAATGATAGTTTCCATGAAAAACATATACAAAAATGAATTGAATTCAAATTGACAATGTACAAAGAGGGACTCATATAAATAGACAAGGGTGAATTAATAGGAACAATAAAATAACCCAAATAAGCTTAACTAACTAGGTGAAGTATGTTCACACTTACACCCCCTTAAGTGCAACTTAGAGAGAAAAGAAAAGACAAAATAGTTCTGGACAACTAACCCATAAGATACTCAAGTACAAAATAGGCTCTTATAAGTGAAGAAAATAAGAAAATCGACAAGAAATCAAACTCCTCCCGAAAAGAGAGAAACCCAACATAAAAACATGTAAATGTGGGACGTAAGATGACCCCTTAAGGACAAATTCCTTCACCCAAACATCAATTGAAATTGGAAAAAATGAGGCGATGCCAAAGGTTTAGTAAATATGCCTACCCCCTATGTTTTAGTAGACAAATATTCCAAGATGAAAACACCATCCTATATGAGTTGTTGAATGAAATGCATGTGAATCTCAATGTGTTTAGTTCGTCGATGCTCAGTTCGATTTTGAGAAATATGAGTGGAAATCTGATTATCACACCAAAGTGTAGTGGTATGATAATGTTGAGTGCCAAATTCTTTCATAAGCTATATGTTACCCCCCCAGCCTAGGGTTAACTAAGTAGATGATGTCTCGAGGCCCTGTTAACAGGCGAAAATGACAGTCCGTCAACTGGAAGAACGAGTCCAGTCTGGGGTTGTCTAAATAACCCAAGACATTTGGTGTAAGTCGTTCTGATAGGTTTAATGGCTCAATTAGCCAATCTAAGAGTCCTAAAGAAACAAATAAAAAGAAATGAAATAACTAACTAATTACTAATTACTATATATATATATATGTACATACGTATGATGTAACTATTGTAGATATATTTAAATAGAAGATTTACTTATCTTATTTATGTACATGATATACACACTCCAAGTTTTAATCTAAACTTACAAAACTCAATGTGAAAAATGACTTCTTTGAAGAAGCAGATAAAGAAAGCACATAAGATATTTTTTCGTCTTTATCAATCTAAACTAATAAGAAAAAATACTATGAAACAAAAGTACGTGGATGGTCAAAATCTAGACCATATATTTGAGTTTCATTGATGAATAAATGATAGAAAAACATAAATCAGCTAACCTGTTAGTGAGCTAATCGATATACATCCAAACATCTGTATGATTAGCGAACATCCAACCACCTTGTCCAAGAGGGAAACCTGCAATGAACCTTAAAAATATTTTGAATAAATGAAGAACAATGTGTTGGCTATTGAGTTTTAATAACAGAGTGAATGATACAAATGGTTACTGTGATCTTAAGATTGCAAGCAATTACATTGAAATAAATCTAATTGTAAAAACATTGCATTTAATCATTCAGCTAAAAATTAAAGAGAAATCTTGTCATTTGAGATGAATAAATGATCACTCTGTTTAATATATGAAGCATCAAATATGGACGATATTTAATAAGTATTATCCCAAAAACATAATAGATTTTGAAATCTAAAGCTATAAAAAAACTATTAGTTTATCAAGATAAACAAACTTATAAATGAAAACACCATTTACAGGAAGCTAAAGTTGAAATGCAAATTGATGTTCCATTCAAGTTTGTGGATTAATCATCCATATTCATCCCCAGGCCAAGATGTTTTCATTACAAAAATCTGAAGTATTTAAAGAGTTCAGGCAATCTAAACATCCTATCTTGTAGGATAAGATCAAATCTCAAAATGATTTACTAATTACAAAAATAGAGGGTAATAAAACCACTCAATATCAAACTGTATCTCTCAAAATTATAAAAGGTTTGTTTCTGTTTACAAAATGAGTCAAAGAAATGGATAATAAGCCCAGAAATGCTCCATATCATTAGATCACCACAAGCTGCACGATATCCTGAAAGGAAAAATGAAATAAAGAAATTTAGATATTAATTTAACCAATATTTTCCAAAATTTCGAATGAGAACAGACTGGCTACATAATCTGCTGATTCTGTAGCTAGTCTTATTTTAAACAACAGAAAACCGATTTAATCTATACTAATAGAATAAATAAATAAAAACACAACTAAGATAAAAACAAATCTTTACCTTTCAACTGAATTCTAAATTTGAATCATAAGACTTAAGAGTTAATCACGGCTTTGACACACTCAACATTTATTATTATTATATTTCTAGTTCTTTTCAAGCGTTTCGCTTGCCTTTGTGCACTAAACTTGAGTCTATGGTTTTCACTTGTTAATGAGTCAATTTGAGCTGTGAGGATATTGATATTTTCTTCAAGGGAGGGGACATTTGTGTAATACTTGTCTATCCAAAATAAACACACCTCACACCGTGGATCTGGAACAGTTGATTGAGGAGACATATGACTGTGCATCAAAATGCTTCCACTGTCCACTATGGGATTTTGGCTGAGTTTGATCCCTGGGAAATCTTTATTATGTTTCAGGCATGGTGGAAGATTACCTACAA
>SNQJ01S0040352.1:19964-64899 GCA_010110895.2 Picea sitchensis
AGGGTTTTTTTCCCTAGAAGGAAACCCTCTGTTATGAGGGAAATGTATTGCGGCTATGCATTATGGCGAGTAATGTATTATGAGAGAGGAGACTGTGAGAGAAAGAAGAGGAAGTTATAGCGGGTTTTGCTGTAGGTTGTATCCCTTAATTTACTGGATAATAATAAAGGAAGGACCTAGAAATTTATCTGGTGGATGTAGCCCACACTGGGTGAACCACGTAAATCTGTGTCTCTCTTGTATTGTGTATCTTATGTGTTTTATTTCCACATTTGTTTGATTTTATTTCTCTGCAGTCCTGTTTTTCTAGCACTGAGCGTGAGAAGGATGTGTGCCCTAATTCTGTGGCAAAGAATGACAATAAACGCTCACACAAACTGTCCAGGAAGAATCCAGACTTAGGACTTGTTAACAAAATAGCTGGGAGATTGATCTCAAGAAGTTTACGGAATAAAACAAGAGCTCATGTGAGCTCGATCAAAGTGATTTAGGTCCATGAGAGCTCTGAGTCTGAGATTGAAAATTTCTTGGAGGAGGAAGACCCAACTTACCATAAATCGAATACCAGTTAGGCTTACGATTTTGTAGGTAATCTGTCACCATGCCTTAAACATAAAAAATATTTCTCGGGGATCAAACTCAACCAAAAGACCATAGTGGACAGTGGAAGCATTTTGACTCACAGTCATATGTCTCCTCAATCAACTGTTCTAGATCCACGGTGTGAGGTGTGTTTATTTTGGATAGACAAGTATTACACAGATGTCCCCTCCCTTCAAGCGAAGATTAATACCCTCACAACTCAGATTACTCATTAACAAGTGAAAACCACAAACTCAAGTTCAATGCACAAAGGCAAGGGAAACGCTTGAAAAGAACAAGAAATATAATAATAAAAAATGGTGAGTGTGTCAAAGCTGTGATTAACTCTTAAGTCTTATGATTCGAATTTAACATTCAGTTGAAAGGTAAAGATTTGTTTTTATCTTAGCTGTTCTTTTATTTATTTTTTCTATTAGTATAGATTAAATCGGTTTTCTGCTGTTTAAAATAAAACTAGCTACAGAATCAACAGATTCTGTAGCCAGTCTGTTCTCATTCGAAATTTTGGAAAATATTGGTTAAATTAATATCTAAATTTCTTTATTTCATTTTTCCTTTCAGGATATCGTGCAGCTTGTGGTGATATAATGATATGGAGCATTTTTGGGCTTATTATCCATTTCTTTGGCTCATTTTGTAAACAGAAACAAACCTTTTATAATTTTGAGAGATACAGTTTGATATTGAGTGGTTTTATTACCCTCTATTTTTGTAATTAGTAAATCATTTTGAGATTTGATCTTATCCTACAAGATAGGATGTTTAGCTTGCCTGAACTCTTTAAATACTTCAGATTTTTGTAATGAAAACATCTTGTCCTGGGGATAAATATGGATGATTAATCCACAAACTTGAATGGAACAACAATTTGCATTTCAGCTTTAGCTTCCTGTAAATTGTGTTTTCATTATAAGTTTGTTTATCTTGATAAACTAATAGTTTTTTGATAGCATTAGAATTCAAAATCTGATATGTTTTTGGGATAATTCTTATTAAATATCAACCATATTTGATGCTTCGGATATTAAACAGAGTGATCATTTATTCAGTTCAAATGACAAGATTTCTCTTTAATTTTTAGCTGAATGATTAAATGAAACGTTTTTACAATTAGATTTATCTCAATGTAACTGCTTGCAATCATAAGATCACAGTAACCATTTGTATCATTCATTATGTTATTAAAACTCAATGGCCAACACATTGTTCTGCATTTATTAAGAATAGTTTTAAGATTAGTTGCAAGTTTCCCTCTTGGACAAGGTGGTTGGATGTTTGCTAATCGTACAGATGTTTGGATGCATATCGATTAACTCACTAACATGTTAGCTCATTTATATTTTTCTATCATTTATTCATCAATGAAACTCAAATATATGGTCTGGCTTTTGACCATCCACATACTTCTGTTTCATAGTATTTTTTCTTATTAGTTTAGATTGATAAAGAAAAAACGAAAAAATATCTTATGTGATTTCTTTATCTACTTCTTCAAAGAAGTCATTTTTCACATTGAGTTTTGTAAGTTTAGATCAAAACTTGCAGTGTGTATATCATGTACATAAATAAGATAAGTAAATATGCTATTTAAATATATCTACAATAGTTATGTCATACGTATGTACACATATATATAGTAATTAGTAATTAGTTATTTATTTCATTTCTTTTTATTTGTTTCTTTAGGACTCTTAGATTGGCTAACGGAGATATTAATCCCATCAGAACGAGTTACACCAAATGACTTGGGTTATTTAGACAACCTCAGACTGGACTCGTTCTTCCAGTTGATAGACAGTCATTTTCGCCCATCAACAGGCCCTCAGGTAGAAGACATGGAGTGTTGAGAGAAATATGATCGACATAGCCCACATTGAGCAGGCATAGCCCCTCCTCTCCACCAAACATCACCATTCATCATCAGTAACATAGCAACATCCACCACACCATCTTGGCTTCTAGAGGACAACATGTATTTCTTCATGAGGTAACAAGCCCAGTCTCATGGTAGGTGTCACTTTAATATTTGAAGCATTTGGGCATGTTGCAAAGGGTAATTTCTTGATTGTAAAACTTTTACTTGGAATTTATACTTTTTTCCTTATTTCACCTTGGTCATTGACATGGTTTCCTATTAAGTTGGTCACACTCGGGAAAAGGGTTGCTACTGGGGGGTTTCCTTGAAGGGTCATCGTACCATCCCACTCATACTTGTCACTTTCCATATTTATTCCCCTCCATCTCTTTATATTTTGGGTCTTTGGGTTCACTGACCCCAAGAAGAGATTGTGCCTTATTTCATGGGAAGAAGGGGATAAATGCCTAGAGGTGTTGCAACTAGCACTGTGAAAATCAAATTCCATAATCTATCCTTCTAGAATCTCTCCCTAAGGTCTTGAGAGTAATGAAAGGCTTCGCCATAAAAGTAAAGGACATTTAAAATAAAATAATTAATAAATGTCTCGCTTGTCAGGGGAATAAATTGCGGTGTATTTTACTTTCCATAGTTTACCAACAAAACCCCCAAAGCATCGGCATATAAATCTTCAGCCAAGGCTGAAGAAGGTCTCACCCGAGACGCTATGAGGATCACATAGACCATATGGTCTTGTGTCAGGGTTGAAGGCTAAACACATCGGAATCCATTTTGGATAACATTCATCCATTTCATGGCTAAAAACTTAATATGATCAATATGCTTAAACAATACACACACATATCCAATTGTTACATAAGCGACACATGATATATTAGAACTATTGTAGCTTTATTATCGTCCTCATTCCATTAAGCACATACATACATTAAGCAAAAAATATATTTACAACAACAAGGTCTCGTATTCCCTTCTGTGATTCTCAGATTTATAATACAGTGTACCACATGGATTCATTCAGTCATTTCATCTATGACAAACTTAGACTATAAGTGGAGACATTACAATTCTACTAAGGCTTAGAGCGATCTCTTCTACAATAAACAACAACAATGACTCAATGAATTAACTACAACCAATGTCAACCTTCTCTAAGTTTTCCATGCTTGATTTTAAATCTTTCTTGGATCTTGGGTTTTGTCCCTTCCAGCTTTTCTCCACTTTCTCAAATTACTAACAGTCTCCCATGCTTTTGTCACCTTCTAGCATTCCACGTAGCCTTTCTTCATTGAGGCAATCTTAACTGCCTTGCCAACTCATCCTCTGTCTCCTCCAAGTTCCCTTGTGATTTTGGAAGTAATCATTTGGGGATATTTCTCGATGATTCCTTTCCTGATTCTGGTGTGTGTCTTCTTGATTTTCGATGTGCACTCAAAACTTGGCCCAACGCACATTACCAAAAATTTCCAAAACTTGATCTGACACGCACTACCAAAACTTTCCAAAACTTGATCTGGCACATGCTTCTCATCAACCGTCATGCAAATGCATGGGAACATGCAAAACTAGAATGAGCACCCACATATTTGCTTGTGCGTGCACGATATTATCCCAAAATTTGGGTGCCAACAAGCCACCAACACTATTACTTGGCTCATCCTTGAGAGAACTTCTTCAGGGAATGGCTTCTAGATTTTGAGTAAGAGAATATCATCATCAATGATGGACCAAAACAAAAAACCAAGCTATGATTGTAGTCAGGTTTGAGTAAGATAAAATCATCTATCCAGGCTATGTTTAGAGCTCGACACAGGCATTGGACCGAGTAAAGAAGGTAACAGGGTAAGTGATGGCTTAGGGCTTCATTTGGCTAGATAGTCGACCCTTTCCCTTCACAAGTGTCTGTGGTGGTGAATGAGGGATCTGTTTAAAGCACACCAATCAGACACCCTCTAAAAGAAATTAAGTTCCATCAAGGGAGAGCATCATCCCCTGCTTGTATTTTTCTTCTTATACAATAAGACATAAGATGGGGACTGTTATCCCCATTTTCAGGGATAACTATGAGATTGTGTCTCAAGGCCACCAGGTCCTAGACATGGAGTACCGAGATCCAGATCGACTTAGGCATGGCCATGGAGGGCCCACCTTTTCTCCCTTTCAGTGCCTCTACTTTGCCAGCAACAACAACATCCATCACCATAGGCTTGGTCTTGTGTTAGAGATGGTTCTTTCTCCATGAGGTAATGAGTCTGGGTATCATGGTATGTGCTACTATGATCCTAAAAACCTTTGAATATGTGCATTTAATTCCTTTTGTTTCTAACAAATGCTTGGATATTATACTTTCCCACTTGACCATGTCTGGGGGGAATGACGAGATGTCCTAGTAATCCTATGCCCATAGGTTTTGGTTTGCCACAGGGGGATTTCTGAAAAGTCATCATCCTCTCTCATCACGTTACCACTTTTTCATCTTGCTTCCCGCTCATCTACCCCATTTCACTTGTCTGGGCATTGGGTGACCAATCATTTAAGGGTTGAATATTACCTTGTGGAAAGAAGGGGCTAAATGCCCAGAAGGTAAAAGAAAGCTGGCAAAAGATAAAAGTCTAAAAAAAAACCTCGAGATGATTCACTTAGGGACCCCGAGGAAGTAGTAAAAGGATTCTCAGCAAGAAACAAGAGGGACCCAATAAAAATAATAAAACAAGACCTAGTTGGAGGATAGGGGGTCTCATCACGAGCCAGCCTATTAGGTCCATGGGTACCTAGCAGTATGACACTACTAGCAAATGGTTACCATGCCAGGGTAGTGGATCTTGGTTGCATGGCCAAGAGAAAGGAGGTCTCATCATGAGCCAACCTTATCATTTCTATGAAAGTACTTGTGGGTAACGCTGCCACCATTGGTCACCACACCAGGGAAATATCCCCTGATTATCCTCTTGAAGAAAAAGCAATAACAATAAAGAATAAAAGGCATGAATAGCCTTGGAAACAATTGCATCCAGGACAGGTGCAACTCACCTTCTACAAAGGCACCCACATGTAAGACTTTGCATTCCCCTGCTTTCACTGCACCCATTGTTAGGACATCCCTTATCCACATCACCCACTTACATGGCTTAGATGAAGTCTTTTCCGGGAACTTTCCTTTTCCAGCAGACACTAGCCCAATAGGATGCCCTGTCACTTTCCCCAAATTTGCATTGCAGGCTTGTATAATGTCTTTGAGCTTTTAACGGGGGTAATAGGGGTTTTATGCACATGTTTAATAATATTGATGATGAGATGTGATTGACATTACTATGATCCCTATGACTTATGAGCCCATGGAGGGTGTAGTTGTTGATGTGCAGGATCATTCCTGATGGACAGATACTATGTTAGACAGGTACACATGGGGGGATGATCAATTCGGACCTCCATGGGGCTGAAGATCCCACCAGATGGATGTTGAGACCCCAGCAGGGGGCACAGATAGGACAGAGGGGTTTGCACCAGAGAGAAGAATAATGTCTTGTAGAGGCACCCTGACAGAGCTTGACCTAGGAGGATTGTCCCTTTTTCAGTGGAACGTTGGCCTTGGAAGTCCTAGGACGTCACCAGGAGGTTCATGACATCGTCATGAGCATGTTGGAAAATGGACAAGGATGTTTGACATGTGTGGCATCTTGGAGAAGCCCAAAGAGGGCTAACGTCTTGCTTATGGAGGCTGTATTTGCCCTAAAAGGGGATAACATCACCCTAGAAAGGAGATGACATCTCACCTTTTTATTTATTAGGGTTTCATTTAAACATTTTAATGTAAAACAATATGATTTTAGTATTTTGGCCTTGTCGACCTTTTTCATGACCTGAAAAGTAAAATTAGGTCATGGTATTGTATAAATTGAGGGTTTTTACCTTCATTTTTTCATCATCATTCACTCACTCATTAGTGAGGTCTGAAATTTGTGCTATCTTTGGACTTCTTGGCTGAAATTGTGAGGCACACTTATTGAAGGAAGAATTTTTTGGACTTTTATTGGCATTTTGGCATTTCTCTTGGTGGAAGGTATTACTACTAGGGTTTGATATATGATTTCTTGGTTAAATGTAAGTGAGGACTCCAAATTTTTTGGTGGCCCTGTCAATGGGCACTTTCTGAAAAAATATTTTTCTTAAGCCGTGATTGGCTTTCCCTTCATTGTAAATATCACTTTTTCTTTTTATTTCTATTTGAATAAGTGACCCCATAGACCTAGGATAAGACACTGAAGCTTCTTGTTGTTGGCAACTCACAGGGAGCATGCCATCCCTTGTGGAGCCAATGTTATCATATGAAGTTGTCATGAATCACTTTTCCCCTTAGGTTTTAATTTTTTCTCTTTAGTCTTAAGTTTTTTTTTTTGTTTTTTTTTTCCCTTTGTGTTTTGCTTAGGATAGTCCAAAGAAATAAAATTTTGGGTTTTGGTTCACATTTTTGGCCTACACATATGGTTCATAGACTAGTTCATTTTGTGGTTTATGTATTTGACTCATCACTTAACTTGACATTAAGCACTATCGACCCCATGACCCCAACAACTTGACAAGTCACTCCATCCACTCATGCTCTTTATCATTTCCACTAGTCTATCCCTATGCTCGTTAAGGAGTCAAATCAAATTTTGAAAAGGGCGCTTCCAACTCACTAGGCATTTTTGTAGCACACCTTTTTACTTCATCTCGTTACCACCATTCGCCATCATCAGCTGATGTCATGTCTTTTATTGTTTTCATCACCCTTGTTGTCAAAAGGAATATTAAGATTTGGTCATTTATGAGGTTCTAACTGTTTACCAATTTGAAATCTTCCTCCTAATCTCGGTGCTTTTGAAACCACTAGTCCAGACAGAGCTGCGGATTGCGCTACGAGATTGACTATTCGAGGTGAATTGGAGGATGAGGTAGATGTAACCACTCCATATCTTGCTACAAATATTCCACTTATCATGCTGTTGACAGGTGAAATTGACCACTCGTCAACTGGAGGAGTGAATCCGGTTCGGGGTTGGGTAGTGTCAGCATAGGTCGAGGGTTCCACACAGGGTAAGAGCACAGGAGGAGGGATGGCAGGCTCGACGAGGGTTTCTGTGATGACAGACTTGTCAACCTGTCCTATTTTAGTGCTAGCAAAACCATTTCTTAACAGGAAGGTGTCCCAACAATCACCATTTAAATTCAACTAATGAACAATAATAATTTTAATCAAACAGTGGTGGAACAGGCTAGAATCAGATTTCTGCGTTTTAAAACACTTTGCCATTTTGTATAAACTTCGAAGAAGAAAATAGGGCATGTTTAGGGGAAAGTCAATAAAACTCATGAGCAACCACAAGTGATATAAGAAAACCAAACCATATCTACCCTCACAGGTAATGAACTGCTTGACAATAGCTAACAGATCGTGCCATCTAGGTTTTAGAGCTGTAACATGCATACCTTTGTCGCAACTGGTAATCTTCCTTGAGGTAAACAACAGTGACCAGGGAACCTCATCAAACTTTGAGTTTTTGAACCACTTTTGTCCCATGGCTGGCAGACCGGTGGCTGAGCTAATGAAATCTTCATTTAAATCAAGCTGGACATATCCAATTTTAGCTCTACAACCATTGAATGTTAGCGCGAATTGTTGAGCAACTGCTAAATTAAAACCTCGAACTTCTCAACAAAGACCTGCCAACCATTCCTCTCTAAGTCTTCCCGGGCATTATCAAATAATAACAAAGTCTGGACACCGTTGGGCTCAATTCTCACTACAGGGGCCATGGCTAACAACACAGAATCGATAGGGTATTCGGCGATAGGGTTCGACAGAACAAGCACAGAGCCATTTCCCTGAGCTTCCCCAAAACAATGCAATGGCAGCTCAAAATGCTAGGAAGGAGCGTTAATGCTATGCGTGCGAGGACAGTGGTGTAGATCGAGGCCATGCAAAAAAATCATACCACGCTATACTTGGAATGAAACCTCGGCCTAATGGTACATATAGAAATCATAACAGTTGAAAATCATTATATGCATATCCAAAAATTCGATCAAAATATCAAATAAACAATTGCATTTCCACGATTTGATAAAAAAAATCAATATGTCAAATAAACCATTGCATCAAAGAATTTATAAATCAAAACCATATTATCAATAGTCAAATGCTAAATGAGCAGTGGTTTGATACATATGTAACCAAGGTGTGTTCGAGACCAAGGGGTGATAACCAGGTTCATGATAAAACAAGACAAAATAGACGATAAACCATATGAACATTAATCCTTAGATGAAATCAATCATGAATTCCAACTGTGGGTTTTCTCGCTTGCAGTCGTGAAAACAAAATCAAAAAGCAGGTATGCAGAAAGCAGAGGATAATGGTGTCGTTTAATGAGAAAGGTTGCGACGAGTAATGAGAATTTAAAAACCCTGTGTAGGCAGCTTGTAAAAATAGAGATTAATATGGCTGCCAACAATGGCGACACACTGGTAGAAGCAGTTATCTCTACCAAATGAACAAGTCCAGATTAGGATAATCAGAAAAACTCCAACTCGAAAACAACCAAGAAACTGTTTGAACATTATTATCAATCATAAAAAATTCCAGTTTCAGATTGCTTGTTATTTTAAAAGATGAAAAGTGATGACAATCTTAACAAAAGAGAGTCGCGATATTAAGCTTAAAATCTCCAATACTGTTGACAGAGCCATTGTTTCCAGCAGGCATCCATAGCCTCGATAGGGGTGCCATTTAACCCACTCCAATATCTGTATCCTTCCAAGAAGTTCCATGAAAACGAAGGACATTTAAGGTCAAAGATTCCATATCTGAGAATTTTCATATACCTAACATTGCTTCGCTGCCAGCGGGCCTGTTCAGTACCCCGACGAAGTTATCTTGGCGTCATGCATGCATTTACCCACTGCTAGCAGACCTGTTCAGTATCCCGATGGGTTTACAAGCACTTCCCACAGCTCTCTGAAGATTTATTTAGTTTTAAAGATATTTAATCGGGCGGGGTGACGATGAAAATCCTGATATTTTGGACATATTTTAATAAATTACAGACCTTGAGAGAATTTTTAACTGTCCTTCATTAAGATCTAGAGATAGTTTGTTTATAAACCGACCTTAGAAGGTGGGGAGACATCTCTGAGTTGTTCTCTTAAGGAACGGGGACAACGTAAGAAGAAATTTTTATGGATGATCATGAAAAGCTTCAGTTACAGATTGAAATCAAGAAACGTTTTTAAAACAACAAGCTTTCTTTAACATGGCTGTAAACTTCAGAAAAATATCATAATTGATGTTTTAACAATCTTCAGTAGTCATTTCAGAGGAGAAATTTTTCTGTTCTCTTTGTCTGAAATAGTTCATGATGCATGTACGTGTGTTTCAAAATAAAAACTAGTAAGCATAAGGGAAGAATCAAAGCAAAACAACAAAGAAAAATGAAAAGCAAGAAAAACAAAAATATTTACACAGTGTACACGGGATTGTCATCATGTGAAATACCTTTTTAAAGCTTGACCATTCACTGGATAGGTGTTTGGCTGTCCCTCTAGACTCTGTAATCGGAAAGAGCTTCGACCCAATTTCTCAGCAATCAAGAATGGTCCTAGCCACAAGTTCTGAAACTTTGTATGCTCTCCTTTTCCCTCATGTGGTTTGTCCCATTTTTGGACAAGTTCACCTACCTCAAGATTTCTGTCAGAGGTAGAATTGGAGTCAAACCAGCTTTTAACCGTGATTTGATGCTGATCCAATTTCCGTTTCGCTTGAGCCCTCACTTCTTCTAATTTTAACAATGCGTTAATTCGATTCTCCAAAGGGGGACAATCCTCTTCTTGTATTTTTTGTGATAGCTGCAGAGAGGGAAGGAGAATATGTGGTGGCAGAATTGCCTCTCTTCCGTAAACGAGAAGGAAGGGTGAGTTACCCACAGCAGTTTTTGGAGTCACTCTATCAGCCCAGATTGCGTTTAACAGTGCATTATGCCAATTTTTATGGTTTTCAGATACCGTTCACTTGATTATTTTGATCAGATTTTTATTAGTTGATTCTGCCAATCTGTTGCCTTGAGGGTAATAGCTGGAAAAACATTTTAGTTTAATTCCTTTTTCTAGAGAAAAATCACTCATCTCAAGAGACGAAAAATATGAAGCGTTATCAAATACTAGGCAGTCAGGGATACCAAAATGAGTAATAATATTTGAATTCAACAAGGTTATTACCTGACTGGTATTTACGGCTTTTAATGGGGCAGCTTCGGACCACCTGGTGAAGTAATCCATGGCTGTTATGATAAAATTATGTTGCTGTGAGGATGACAGATTGATCGGGCCTATAATATCAAGACCCCACTGCTGAAAAGGGGAGTCTACTGAGACAGGTTGTAGAGGGAAAGCTAGTTTCTATATCCGTCTGGATGCTTTTTGAAAAATTACACACTTGCGACACAAAGCATGAGCATATTTAAAAAGTGTGGGCCAGTAGTAACCTGCTCTTAATACTTTATGGGCAGTGGTATCTCCACCAAAATGCCCACCAGCTTCTCCTGCGTGCAATTCCAATAAGACCTTTTCTGCTTCATCTTTCTCAAGACATCGCATTAGTACTCCATCAAAACTTTGATGAAACAAAATACCATTAATCAACTGAAAGGAAGCAGATTTTAATCTTAGCGCTCTTCTTTTTGTGGGATCCAGGTGACGGGGAGCTGACCCATGTTCAAGACAAAATTTTATATCATCATACCAGGGACTAATAGGGTTTTGTGCACAATAGATTAAATTTTGGTAGTGTTGTCCTGCATCATTTACCTCTTGCTGTCCTACAGCTGAGTCAGCGAATAACTTTCATAACCCTTGACCTCTCACTATTTATGCTGGGGTGATTTCTATGTCATACTCTTGCAAGGATGTGACCCAGTTTGCCCTCTTTTTGCCTAGTTCTTTCTATACTAACAGGTTTCTGACGGCTGGGTAAGGGACAATGATTTTTGTCCTAGATTTCAAAAGATAAGATTGGAAGTGCTTTACTGCTTTAAAAAAAATGTAGGCTTGTTGATCTACTGCTGGGTAATTAAGTTCTGCGCCTTTGAAGGTTGAACTCATAAAGGAAATTCGGACTTCATTGTTTTTAGCGTTCTTTTGAGTTAGGATAGTGGCGTAAGAGTGGTTAGAAGCGAATGTGTAGAGAGTGAAGTCTTGCGAAAAGTCGTGGCTCATTAGAGAAGATGTGTCTATTATGGCCTTTTTTATTGAATTAAAAGCTTGGTTTTATAAGGGTCCCCAATAGTATTGTATGTCCTTTTTTATTAGGTTTTGTAAAGGTCTTACCATTTCTGAAAAACTGGGGATGAATCTCCTGACAAAGTTTATCTGACCTAAGAAATATTGCATAGAATTTTTTGACGAGGGAGGGGGGAGTTTCAAAATGACTTGAGTTCTTTCAGGGTCGATAAGCATCCCTTCGCTTGATACAATAAATCCTAAGAGCCTACCTTGTTCTACTGTGAAGATAGATTTTTTAGGATTCAAAGAAATGTCGTACTTACGACATCGCTATAGAACGGATCTTAAATGAGCTAGATGATCTATTTTGTTTTTCGAGAAGACAGTAATGTCCTCTAGGTAAACTATGACAGATTGATTGATTAAGCCTCGGAAAGCGATGTCCATCACTCTCTGGAAAGTGGCACCAACATTTATGAGTCCAAAAGGCATCTTCCTATAAACATAGGTCCCCCATGGAGTGCGGAAGGTGGTTTTAAGTTGGTCTGGAGGGGACATCAGGACTTGGTTATACCTTGAAAAACCATCCAATAAGGATAATCTTTCAGAACCAGATACCCGTTGAAGGATCTGTTCCATAGGTGGGACAGGGTAGTTGTCTTTATCAGATGCTCGATTAAGATTTCGGAAATCGATGCATAGTCGGATTTCACCACTCTTCTTCCGAACAGGGACAAGATTAGAGACCCATTATGTGTGCCTAACTGGGAATATTATCTTAGCGTTCAGGAGTTTATTTAATTCCTTCTTGATAGTTGGTTCGAGTTTTGGATGCATTTTCCTTAACTTTTGTTGAAAAGGTAAGGTTTGGGGTTTCATAGTAATGACGTGTTGTATGATGTTAGGATCAAAGGTTTTTAGGTCGTCGTACATCCAAGCAAAAACATCTTTGAATTCCTTAAACAATTTAATAAATGTTGCTTTTTCTTGTTCAGAACATCCTACCCCTAAATTAATGCACTGTGGGTTGTCGTATGTTCCCAAGTTTACTTTTTCATGCGTCGAAGAGGAACTATTCGTTTTATAGTTCACTGATCATCTAAACTTGTCATGAAGATCATAAAATTTTTCTAATCTAACTACAGATTTAGGGATAGAGTTTACCATGTCTGATGAAGATTCTGGAGATCTTGGATCTGGTATTACCATGAAGTCACGAAGATTTTCGTCATGAGTCCCTTCGTCGATCACCGCACCCTGGAAGGTTTCTTCCATATGAAAAAAACTGATGATCTATTGATCGTCATCGAATACTCTCCAGTTTGTAATGTTGTCGGGGAAGGATGGTCTGAACAACAATTCGACGAAGAATGCATTCGGAGACAAGCCTTCTGCAGGAAAAAGTTTTGAAGAAACGTTAGCTAGCAAATCAGCTTCCGAATTATTCAATCTAGGAATAGAATTTATGTTAAATGCAACAAATTTATTCATCAAATTCCATACCTCAGTTTGATAGCTTTTAAGGTGCGGAGATAAACAGTGGATAGAATTTTTTACCTTTCTAACCACGATTTCAGAGTCACCGAAGACAGTCAAATTTTGAATGTTCATATCTAATGCTTTTCTGAGACCTTGCAAGAGTGCCTCATATTAGGCTATGTTGTTCGTATATTCGAATTCTAACTGGAAAGAAATCAGAGTCTTATTACCTGCTGGATCAATGAGTACGCAACCTGCACCGGCTCCTTCCTTGGATTTTGACCCATCAAAATACAAAGACCATATTAGATTTTCATCGGTTGCATGTGTCCACTGAGAAGAAGTTGTTGGCTGTGTACATGTCAAAATTTCATACTGTTAATCCGGGTTAGTGATAGTGGAATTTTCGGCCATGAAATTGACGAAAAAGGTATCCATCCCCTGTATTTCGGGTGAATCGGTTGAAGGAGTGAATGGTTCATTGGGATCATTTAAATTAGTCACTGTTAACTTCAAATAATGTTCGTGATTTACCTTGATCCTGTTGGGCTTTCCATTCTTGGGCAGCCACAAGTGAGACCAATCCGTTGCAAAATAGCCGTGTAATTGTTCTGACCAATCTCTGCTTAAAAACAGACCATAAAATTCAGGGATATCTACAACAATAATATCAATCACTTGATGAACTTTAGGATTAGATGATAATCTGATGAGCACATCTTTCAATTCACCTATTACTTTAACGTTAGTTCGATCAAGCTGAATAATTTTCAAGGTGGATGGTTGAACTTCGGCATTAATTTTTTGACAAACAGACCAAGGCATCATGTGAGATGATGCTCCTGAATCTACCATATAGTTATGTACATTTCTGTTGAAAATTTCAAAAGTTAACAGGAAGGGAGGGACATTTCTATGAGTATTAACAGTAGAAGTCTACTGTTTTTTAGTTGCAGCCCCTGAAACTAATTTGTCTACGTTTGATACACTTTTTACAGGAAGGTCTCTTTTATCTTGGGGCTCAGATGTGGTTTTGGCAGAGACCTTTTGAGGTGTTTTGGTGTTGTTTTCAACAATTTTATTACTGTTCGGATTTCTGTTCTTGCTGTTTTCTGCAATATTCTACAACATTTTTTGTAATAGAAAAGGAAATTTTAACAATTCAAAAACATAAATGTTATCCCTAAGTTTCTTTAGATCTTCGATCAGATCATATTCTAAATTTGGGGCTAATGAATTCTGTTTAGTTTCAACAGATTTGGATTGTTTTGGAGGAACAATAGTTGTAGTTTCAGAAGAAGGCTTGTTTGTTGTTTTACTCCTAGTGTTATAAAGATGTACTATTTCGAAATTAGCCTGAAAAATGCTATCTGAAAAATGTCCAAAAATGTTTGGAGAGGGATCCTCTTCTTCTATGGTCTCTTGTTTAGCTAGTTCTTCAGGAACTTCAGGGAGCACTAAATTATCATGTGCCTCTAGAATCGTCTGAGTAGCAAACTGTAAGCTTTCTAAGTTTAGACCTTCAGAAGTTGGGTTTGGTCGGTTTGTGAGAAAAGGCTTCCTAAAAGGGGGTTTATAAGGCCCTTTACTTGAAGAGGCTTCTTCAGCTGATATTTTTAAATCTATGACCTGATTGGATAACTTCTGAACGACTTTCTGAAAGTTTTCTAGATCTGAATTTTCTAATTGGGCTTTGTTTGGAGGAGGTCTTTGAAGGATTTCAATCTTCTTCTTGGAAGATAAACTAGTCTCTGTCTTGTTTCTAGTAGTATATTTTAAACTGAGGATGTCTTTCTCGATCTGACTGGCCTCTTCGAAGGCTTCTAACAACGTGGATTTCTTGGATCTCTTTACCCAAATGGCTATGTTTTGATGTAAGGCTTTCGTATAATATGCGATAATAAGATTCTCGACGGGCATCGAATCCGTAGGGATTCTGTTTTTTAGTGTCAAGAACCTTTGATTGAAGTCTTTGATCTTTTCTTTGGGGTTCATTCTTAAACTAGAAAGCTCCATGACTAGAACCTCGGGAGACTTGTCGTCTCCGAACTTCTCGAGGAAACAGGATTCAAATTTCTCCCATGACATGATGGTGTGTGGTTGTTGGGAAAAGTACCATGTCGAGGCATTGCCCTCAAAGGTGTAGGGAAACAATATACAGACTACGTCTTCGTGCTCAACACTACAGAGTCTAATGGCTAACATAAACTTTTTGATGTGATCTTTGGCTAACTGTTTGGAGTCTGGGTCAAACTTAGGGAGCCATTTCTCTGGGTGTTTGGGTAAAGGACGCTGAGGCCCAGGTCGAGCCAAGGTCTGGCGGGATTGTTTGGGTTTTCCATTGGTGTGGGCGGTGTTGAAGGCTGAGATGAAGAGCTTCCTTCATCGGATGACTCTCCTCCTGAAGAAGAAGGAGATGAAGGTGGTGGTGATGGTGGAATACCAGATCCTCCTGCTACCAGAGTAAGGATATGACCTGGATCTGTAGGATTTAAAGTGAGATCAGTACCTCCGAGTTGTCCTCTGGTATCAGAGAAATCTAATGGTTGGTTCAAAGGTCACCCTAGTTATCTGATATGGTCTAAGACACTGTGTATTCTTATGAGGGATTGATGGACAATTTCTTCAATGCTAGATCCTGTGGGATTTGGTGTTGCTGGTTCAATAGATGTTTGTGGAATATCGTTAGATGTGGTAATTGTTTGGGAGACAATATTGCCATCAGAATGAATTCTTGTCACAACAGGTGAGCGGGTGTGTGGGGGAGGAGTCTTGCGACCTCCACGTGCCATCAATAGTTTTCAGGCCCTCCTTCTAGCGCCATTTGTTGATGGGCGAAATTGACCGCTCGTCAATTGGAGGAGTGAATCCGGTCCGGGGTTGGGTAGTGTCAGCATAGGTCGAGGTTTCCACACAGGGTAAGAGCGTAGGAGGAGGGATGGCAGGCTCGACAAGGGTTTCTGTGACGACAGACTTGTCAACCTGTCCTATTTTAGTGCTAGCAAAACCATTTCTTAACAGGAAGGCGTCCCAACAATCACCGTTTAACTTCAACTGATGAACAATAATAATTTTAATCAAATAGTGGTGGAAGAGGCTAGAATCAGATTTCTGCCTTTTAAAACACTTTTCCATTTTGTATAAACTTCGAAGAAGAAAATAGGGCATGTTTAGGGGAAAGTCGATAAAACTCATGAGCAACCGCAAGTGATATAAGAAAACCAAACCATATCTACCCTCACAGGTAACGAACTACTTGACAATAGTTAACAGATCGTCCCATCTAGGTTTTAGAGTTGTAACAGGCATACCTTTGTCACAGCTGGTAATTTTCCTTGAGGTAAACAACAGTGACCAGGGAACCTCATCAACCTTTGAGTTTTTGAACCACTTTTGTCCCACGACTGGTAGACCGGTGGCTGAGCTAATGAAATCTCCGTTTAACTCAAGTTGGACATCTCCAATTTTAGCTCCGCAACCATTGAACGTTATCGCGAATTGTTGAGCAACTGCTAAATTAAACCCTTGAACTTCTCAACAAAGACCTGCCAACCGTTCCTCTCTAAGTCTTCTCGAGCATTATCAAACAATAACAAAGTCTGGACACCGTTGGGCTCAATTCTCACTACAGGGGCCATGGCTAACAACACAGAATAGACAGGGTATTCGGTGATAGGGTTCAATAGAATAAGCATAGAGCCATTGCCTTGAGCTTCCCCAACACAATGCAATGGTAGCTCAAAATGCTAGGAAGGAGTGTTAATGATATGCGTGTGAGGACAGTGGTGTAGATATAGGCCATGAAAACAAATCATACCACACTGTACTTGGAATGACACCTCATCCTAAAGGTACATATAGAAATCATAACAGTTGAAAACCATTATATGCATATCCAAAAATTCGATCAAAATGTCAAATAAACTATTGCATTTCCACGATTTGATAAAAAAAATCAATATGTCAAATAAACCATTGCATCAAAGAATTTATAAATCAAAACCATATTATCAATAGTCAAATGCTAAATGAGCGGTGGTTTGATACATATGTAACCAAGGTGTGTTCAAGACCAAGGGGTGATAACCAGGTTCATGATAAAACAAGACAAAATAGATGATAAACCATATGAACATTAATCCTTAGATGAAATCAATCATGAATTCCAACTGTGGGTTTTCACGCTTGCAGTCGTGAAAACGAAATCGAAAAGCAGGTACGTAGAAAGCAGAGGATAATGGTGTTGTTTAATGAGAAAGGTTGCGACAAGTAATGAGAATTTAAAAAGCCTGTGTAGGCAGCTTGTAAAAATAGAGATTAATATGGCTGCCAACACATCCATAACGCCCAGGTACTTCGTGAGCCTTTTCAGCTTCTTTGAAGAGTGTTAAGATATCTTTGTCTTATCTTTTGGTAGTATCTCACGCTACAAGATACCAATTCTCCCACCAACTAGCCTCTCTACCTCTTATGCCACACACTCTATAGCCATTTGCACACTGAATTTTCCCTTCACTGGAAATCAAGCCATTTTCTTCAGAATTTAAGCGCCCAACCTTGTCTCTTATTACCCATAATGTGCTACTGAATTGCTAGACTGCACTACAGATCCCCTGTTCTAGCGCTGACAATTCCCTATCAAACCTTTGTTATCCTCTATTCTCACAGCTCCAACAGTTAGCTCCCCCTTTTTCACTGAGTCATGTTATAATTTCATCTCACAATTCTACTTGTAGTGAGGATTTAGGATCCCTTGTGTTTTTAAAAGCTTTGAGGACCTTGTATGGTGGCTTAATGATAGACTAAACCTAAACAATGCAGTTTCCCTTCATACCTTTTCTTAGAGTATCTTTTCATCATTTTTAAACCATCACACCAGTCTATTGTTAATCCAGAAGTGAGTTGGAGGAAATCCCTAAATGAACAATTAAGGATCACCTTCAAAACTCAAAGACCTTTTCCTATGTTTGGTTTCTTTACCCCTCATATCATTTCAGTCTTTTGATCCCCTACTTCTATCCATGGATACACCTCAAAAAAAGAAGTCTCACAAGGGGGGACTGTGGTCAGGACTGAACCTTCCGACATGCACATGTTTGATGTTGATCCTATGGTCAAGGAAACCCTGATTTTGAGGTATCTAAGGCCACTATTGCAGAAGCCACTGAGATACCCAACAATGGTGAGAGGTGGTTCAAATCCATGATCCTCAATGCAGCCTTTTCCAAGGATTTCCTTAAGCCAGACTATTAGAAAGACAATTTGTCTAAGGGAGTTCCTAGGAGCCACCTGGTTGAGGGTTTTGATAAAATTTTGAAGATTATCCAGAGATATTTCACATGTGAGGGTAGATTTAACATGATATACCAGTATCACATAAGACTCTGGCTACATTTCACTGGAAAGGATTCAATGAATATCCCTTTTTATCTGTTAAGAAGTATGGGAAATATTTCTGATAGAGTCCAACCCAAGTCCAAGGCTGTGGACACTAGTTTTTTCCACTTTGGGTTGATCAGGATGTTGGTTATGGAAGAGTTAAGGAAAAGGAGAATTTCTTGGGAACAATTCATTGTCTCTTCCAATATGCAACTATATATAGCCCCTACCCCTCAGTCCAGGATGCAGAGCCCTTTTCCATCTAGTAGTGTTGCCCCAGCAAGAACAAGTAGGAAGAAAAAAAGAAAACCTAATACCCAAGACAAAGAAACTCAGGAAATTTAAGAAGAAGAGAGGGAGGTTCATCACTCCCCACAAAGAGAATTTTCACCTCCTCCTGCACCTAAATTGGAAGAAGTTCCTTCATCGACCAAAACCACAACCAAGAAGGGGAGGAAATTGCATTTCCCTTCACCTACTCTAGCAACTAAAACCAGATTCAGGAGGCCTTTTACTAGATCATCAACCCACAAAGAAGTTCTTGAAGCATAATTCATACCCAAGTCTTCATTCCTAAAGAAATTTAAGGTAAAGGTGAATCCATTGAGGAGCTTATTGAGGTTATAGCCAAAGCCTTTTTTCAATGGAAAGATAAAGGTAAAGGTAAATCCATTGAGAATCCTATTGAGGTTATCAACATCAACACTCCCCCTGACAATCCCACTTTCAAAATATTGATTAGACAACTCAGGGATGATAGAAAGGAAGTTTCATATTTGAAGGCAGGAAGCTTGACTGAGAGAAGAAATATGAAGGAGCTCATGGACATGTATAATGAAACCCTTGATTTGGAAAAGTTTACAACAAGAAGATTCTTTCCTGTTCATAGGCAACTTAAGACTCTGTATAGGAAAAACAAAAGCATTCAATACAAAAATAGGAAGCTTAAGGAAGAATTGAATCCCTTCAAGAATGATTTGGCTCAGAGGAACTTAAATGTTCTAGTACAAGCTGCAATCAAAAGAGATGAACTTGTAGTAGAAAAGAGTACCCCTGCTAAATAAAGATATTTTTCCATGACAGAGGGAAGGTCTCTTACAACAAGGAGGAGTTCTTGTTGGTACAGGGGTAGACCCAGGGTTCAATGCTACAACAATGCACCAAAAAAACCCTAACTACCGGCCCTTTCGGAAACACCTGCGAAGCAAATGAAGTCTCACCCGAGGTAGAGGTAGGGGTAGTTGCAGGACTCAGATGTCTGCAACCTTAGCTGGGACATAGACCTGTGATTCTAACACTTAACAGAGCACTTAGCAGTTAATCTTCATCAATATTGAGTCTTATTATACTTCTTAGATAACACAGAGCATCGCAACATTTACTTAGATATAAGATCTTTTAGCACTTAGTAATAGTAAACAGATAAGATCCTGTAGATCAACACGAAGCATATTCATACATATCAGAGCTTACATTCATTCATAGTTCATAATAACAAAGCATAAATATATCTATCTAAACACATCAAAGCACTTAGCAAAGGAAGAGACAAGAACATCAAGTTAAGACATGGAGCACAACACACAGATTTACCATGGTTCACCCCCACCTTGGGGCTACGTCCACAAAGTCTTCTTCTTTATTAATGTCTTCAATTGGTTACAACTTAAAGCCTCCAAACCTTATTGCACATAGGACAAAAGATCTGGGTAGCTCGCTAGAACCTTATTCTTTGCCTTACAACACAAAGCCTTCTACAGTCTCTCACAGGGACTTGCACTCATCTCTGCAAGTCTTACACAAAATGCACAAAGCCTTACAATACTTGATCACATAGATCCAACTTTTAGCACTTTAGCCAACTTGCACTAAGTAATCACCAAGTGCACTAAGCAACAACTTCTCTACTAATTCTTACATTGCCTATATATTTATACATTACAAAAGTGGGCCTAAGCATGGGTGAACCCACGGGCCAAAATCCCTTCCCCATGACATTAACCCAAAACCCTAAAAGGACCCAAAAAGGGGTCTAACTTCCACGATTTTCGCTTCGTGTTGCGCTCCATCTTTGACAAGCTGTCGAAGTCCCAAAAATGGTCAAATATGACCAAGTGTTCCTCAAAACTTTGTCAAGGGCCAACAGGCCCCCAACACTCACCTGTGACTCGTCCCAATTCACTCAGGTTTGGGTAACTCTGTCTCAAAGGTATCGAGCTACTTCGACTTGTCTCTGTGCTACTGCTTCTTGCTCAGAAAAATTTTGAACAACTGCTTCGCTGTTAGGTCCTTCCAGTTGCTTCTCGACTATAGCAACTACTTGTTCAAGTAGTGTTCCTTGGCCTTTAATTTCTTCAAACAATAGGTAGGCTGCCTCCTAGCTCGGTTGGAGTTTTTGGGTGACTTCCATCACTCTGTTTTCATGGTAAGAATGATTTTCTAGGCAGTGCATTGTTCCTGGGATCTCTTCATCCTCTCGATGGGTGACAGGAGCTTGAGTTGCGCCTGTACTGTATCGGCTTGTTGCTTTACTTCTTGGAGTTGGGACTCCAATTTCTTCAACTCTGGGTCTTTAGATAGTTGTTCATATATCTGTGTGCTTCTGCTACTTAGCTGTTTACATTATGTAGCAAGTGTTTTAATCCTCTCAACTGTGTTCTGAGCATTCAATTCTCGCTAGTCGCGCACTTCTTGCGGAGTCTGTGGTATGGTCTGCAGCTCTAATTACATGACCCTTTGTTGAAGTTGTTGAATAACTTCAGCCAACTTCGTCACTTGGTTCTCTGTGGGCTCTTCGGCCTTCTACTTTAAGTCGATCACAGAGTGAAATTCTCTATTGAATTCTTCTTCAATTCCTATCTACTTTGCAAGAAGCTGCTCTTTCTTTTTTTGGATCTTCGCCCTGTCTTCTTCAAATTGTGCTTGGAGAGCATTCTTCTCTTGTTGCACAGTTTGATGTTGTTCAATAAGTTTCTCCTGTGCTTTCTTTAGGGCTTGGGTGGCCTATTCTTTTTCTTCCTAATCACGTCAAAGGCGTACTTAGACTGTATCAACAATATTACAGAGATGAATTGATTCTTCTCCCTCTTCTGTTGTTCCTTCTGGCAGAGGTGCAGTAGAGGTTTCTTAGCTAGACTGGAGTGCTTGTTGTACTCCCTGGAGTGCGATCTCAATCTGGCTATACATTTTTTCTTGCTTCGCCTCCTACTTCTCTATGATTTCCTTTGAAGCATCATTGACCACTACAACAATGAAATCAAAATCATCCAACATGAGGGCAACTCGTATCTTGGTTACAGGGGTTATTGGTTTCTTTCTAGAGGAAGATTTCATAGGTGAGACCTTCCTTTTATTCGATGAGTATTCTTCATCTTGAGGCAGTGGTACTTCGAATCTTTGGGTTTATGTACCTTATTCATCATCACCTGCTTCATCTGGTGTAATGGAAGCCATCCTTACAGATAGGTTGTCAACATCCTGGACTTCTTCAGTATTCTTCGTCGACTTTGCTTTTTTCTTTCATGAACGTTGATCCATTCGTTATGGCATGGTCCAACAGTCTAGTAGTGATATTTTAATTCTTTTCTTCCCATTCGGGGCAGAAGTTGAATGGGTCTATCGGTCCAATGGCTATATTTCTTCGCCACGGCGAAGTGCCATATGTCGTTGTTCTGGTATCCCGACGAAGCTCAATTCCTGTGATTTTTCCTTCTGCAAAGTTCCTTGTGGAGTCTTCTGTAACTTTTCGACCTTGTATCTCTTCTTACTTAGATTCCCAGCCTTCTTTCCAGTGAGCTTCGTCTCGGTCATCCTTTTTTCATTCTGATCCTTATCCTCTCTCGACATAGTCACTTCGCAATGCTGAGATTATTTCTTTAGATCCAAGGGTAATACACCTTTTTCATATGTATTAAGTATTTCGGTCTTCTATGGTTCCTCTAATGCACTTATTTATTCGACATCCAAGTCCCTGGTGTTTAATAACTTAGATTTGTTCTCTTGTTCTTCCATCAAGTAGGTGATATTTCTAGTCATAAATTCCATGATTTCTTGCTTCTTTTGTTCTAGGGCTTCCTTTTCTTCTTTTCTTTGGATCTAGTCTTTTTCAATCCAGATCTTGCTTAACAAAGCTGTAAATGGGGAATAGTCCTCAATAAATTTAATAACTTCAAATTCTGCCTCCGTCGAAGCTCCATGGGTACTCATAGCTATCTGGGTAATCCTGTCGCATAGGGTTACCAATTTCCTTTAAACTATCATATTTTTCCTAGTGAAGGAACCATAAAAGGCCTTCCTAGGGTTTCCCAAGTACTTTATGTCATAATGTTCATCTATGTTCCCTCATCCAGAGCATAGTCAATGTCGAAGTCTCCTATTCTTACTTTGATTTTCTCCTTTTCTTTGAAGATCTCTGACAATCTGGCATCTTTATGTTCATCCAGGGTTTCTTTCATTTTCAACAACATAATCTCTGATTCTTTCTGGGGTTATTCTATAATATTAGTCTCTTGATCTCCTTCAGGGTTTTTTTTCTCCCTATTCATCTTTTCAAGTCTAGCAATCATTCTAGGGAAATCCAGTACTTCATGGTCCATAGCCTTACAATATAGGCAACTAGGGTTTCTCCCAGGGCATTCCTTAGCAAGATGTCCTGGTCTTCTGCAACTGTAACAAAGAGTTAATCCTCTCTTTCTCTTCAATGATCCCCAACTTTTCTTATACTGCGCGTTAGGATCATAATGACGAACCTGTAAAAAATTCTTTCTAGGATCCTGCATCCATTGGTTAGTCCAAAAATTCTTTCTATGCATAGGTATAACATATCTATCATTATTCTTATCAGATCTATTCATATCAAACGTTCTATCATCTAATAATGCTGTAGTTTTCAAGCTAGGAAAAAATATATCAAGCATACCTAAATCCATACTTTAAAAACAATTTTTTTCACCTCTTTTACTTCTACAAGGCACAAAGCTTAACTATTCTTACCTTTATTGGAGAACATAGCTTACAGATCTTACTTCTTTTCTTCAGTATCAACCTATTTTCTTGTAGATATGAATTTGTTCCTTCAGATATATCCTTCCTTCTTCAACACAGAGCTTTTTAGATCAAGTGGATCATTGTGCACTAGGGCATAGATCCATGCATAGAGATTTTACAATTTCAGGATGAATCTTTGCACAAAGCTTCTTCTGCTTAGTTCCCAGCAATCATAGTTTCAAGTCCTGACAATGGAACCATTTGTTGGCACAAGGGCATACCAAGGGTTCAACGCTACAACAACGCACCAACAAAACCCTAACTACCGGCCCTTTCGGCAACACCTACGAAGCAGATGAAGTCTCACCCGAGGTAGAGGCAGGGGTGGTTGCAGGACTCAAATGTATGCAACCTTAGCTGGGACACAGACCTATGATTCTAACACTTAACAGAGAACTTAGCAGTTAATCTTAATCAATATTTAGTCTTATTATACTTCGCAGATAGCATAGAGCATCGAAACATTTACTTAGATCTAAGATCTTTCAGCACTTAGTAAAAGTAAATAGATCAGATCCTGTAGATCAACACTAAGCATATTCATACATATCATATCTTACATTCATTCATAGCTCATAAGAACAAAGAATAAATATATCTATCTAAACACATCAAATCACTTAGCAAAGGAAGAGACAAGCACATCAAGTCAAGGCACAGAGCACAACACACAGATTTACCGTGGTTCACCCCCATCCTGGGGCTACGTCCATAAAGTCTTCTTCTTTATTAATGTCATCAATCGGTTACAACACAAAGCCTCCAAACCTTACTGCGCACAGGACCGAAGATCTACGCAACTCGCTAGATCCTTCTTCCTTTTCTTATAGCACAAAGCCTTCTACAGTCTCTCACAGGGACTTGCACTCAACTTTGCAAGTCTTACACAAAATGCATAAAGCCTTACAATACTTGATCACAGAGATCCAACTCTTATCACTTTAGCCAACTTGCACTAAGAAATCACCAAGTGCACTAAGCAACAAATTCTCTACTACTTCTTACATTTCCTATCTATTTATACATTACAAAAGTGGGCCTAAGCATGGGTGAACCGACGGGCCGACATACCTTCCCCATTACATTAACCCAAAACCCTAAAAGGACCCAAAAAGGGGTGTAGCTTCCATGATTTCTGCTTCGCGTTGCGCTCCATCTTTGACAAGCTGTCGAAGTCCCAAAAATGGTCAAATATGACCAAGTGTTCCTTAAAACTTGGTCAAGGGCCAACAATGCTATATTAAGGAAGTAGATGAAGGGTATGACATATCCAGTTTTGAGGGTGGTTTTTTTTACAAGCTTGAAGTGTTCAGGGAGGTAGAATATTTTCACCTATACATGAATTTACAGGCTCCTATTCCACCAACTAAGATTTTTTGTGTTTTTGAAAAGTGGTTGTATCACACAGAAAAACACAAAGATTTTGTAGTGCCTGGAACTACGGAATCACCTACACAGAATTCTCTGTGACTGCGCTACCAAAGGCGCTACAGAATCTGCAGAGCATCTTTTCAAAAAGGTGATATGGAATCTGCAGAGTAGCTTTTCAAAGGGGCGCTACAGAATCTGCAGATGAGTTTACAGGAAGGCGCTACAAAATCACCTATCCAAGCACAAGAAGGGTGCTATAGAATCTGTAGAGCAGTTATAGGAAGGGTGCTATAGAATCTGCAGAGCATTTATAGGAATGCTCTATGGAATTGGCTACCAAATGGTGCTACAAACTGGCCATTACTTTCAAAGGTTTGAATTCATGACTCCTTCTTGACTTTGATGATGTGGAGGGAACCAAAGATCAACAAGTGGCAGTTGGGGATCAACATACGAGCTTGAAGGACACATGACACTAGAGAAATATGCACCCAATCTACAAGACATGTCATTCAATGTTTGTTAGAGTGGTTTCCAGCATGGATCCTTAATTTTAGCATTTTTTTAGATATGTTGGTACAAATGTTTTTATTGTAGTTTTTTGTGGAGAATCCTAGGATAAGAAGGCCAACTTCGCACCTCTAGTTGTTGCCTACTATTTTTTTATTATAAATGCATCCGAGGAATGATTTGAGAGATTCGAATGGTTGAGAAGAGCTCCCTTTTTGTAATATTTTGACTAAGCAGAGTTGTTCTCTGGTTATGTATGAGATTTGAGACATTTTCATTAATAGATGTCAATTTCCTTTCATCATATTGTTGCCTCTTATTTTGAAATGATCATGATTGGATGATCCATATGGGATGTTTTGGTTGTGTTATAATGGATGTTTGATTATAATTCTTCTATGAATGTTTTCACTGTTTTAAACATTAAGTTCAAGAAGTTCTTGTGACTGAGTTTTTCTTCTCATGGCTGCTTGAAGGCCTGATGCTTATAGCAGACCTATCTACCTTCCTCACTAAGTCTTTCTTATATTCAAATTTACCCTTAAGTCACTGACTGAAGTTAATAAAAACCTCATTTTCTTATGCATGCTAGCCCATATTTTTGTGTTAAAACATTCCTATGCTGAGTGTTATAACCCTATAATTCATAGGATCATGTGTTGACTGGAAATTTTTCACTCTGGGTGTATAGGTTTTCAAATAATATTTCATCTCTGCAAATTATTTTCAAGGGAAGCAGTGCACCAAACCCTCAAAAAGTCATTCAGCCTAAGTTTTGCCTCATATACTGCATTCACGCCTGGAAAATAAAGAACGCGCTTAGATTGATGGTCGATCTAGCGACGCATAGATCAATGGCTGACAGTGAATTATGGAACCCCTCAACTATTCTGCTTTTAACGGTGGGTGGGGGGGGGGTCCGAAATGGTGATTAAAAAGTGCGCACAGATCTACGATTGTCATGGAGGCGTGCAGATGGACGGTCTACAGGCGATTCCGGACCCCCCCGATCATTCTGCCTTTAATGATGAGGGGGGGTCCAGAATGAGGCAGGTTTTTCCGGCGGGCCCTATCCCAACGCGTCATCCATCCATTGCATCAGGCCTCCTCTGCTCCAGGCTACATCCTTCATTCACGCTGCACCTGTCAGTTCTTCACCCTTCATTCCTTCACCCCTTCGCCAATCTTACCTCTTCACGAATAAATGAACTTAGGATTAAAGCAAAAATAACAATACGTTAGTTAGATTAAATAATAATAATGTTAGTATAGTTAGAATAAATTAAACTAGCTAATAAATAATTAGTCAATAATTAATTAATTAATAATTAAGTTAAAATCTAAGTTAGTAACTAGGTTAGTTTTTAGATTAAATAAAACAAATTAATAAAATAAAATAAAAAACAATATAAAACATATTAAATATAAAAACAAAATAAAAATTAAAACAATTATAATAAACATACATAATAAATAAAATATATAAAATACAAAACATAATAAAACATAATAAAAAACATAATAAAACAAATATTAAAACAAAAATAATAAAAACAATACTAAAAAATATAATATAACAAAACAAAACACGTAAACAAAAACAAAAATTAAAAAACTAAAAAAACACTATCCTAAGTTTACCCTCCTGTGCATTCATTGCATCAAATCCCACATAACAAAACAAATCATGTTTAATCAACGACCATGAATTTTTCCGAACCCCCCTTCACCATCCGGAGTTTAACGAGAGGGGGGGTCCGGAATGGTTGTATACCAAAACCACCCCCATACAGGTGTTAGCTCCCTATTCCAGCAGACCACCCCCCAAAAAACCGCTTACCACCTCAGGGGGGTCCGAAATACCACCCATCCCGAAAAAACCACCTTTTTCATTTTTTTTGCCTATTTTCGCCTGTTCAGCGTGTCTTCATCCAAGGCTGTTTTTGGGCAAATGAAAACGAATTTTAAGAAACCGAGAGAGGTTTTTCTCCATAACGGGATGAATAAAAAAAAATTCTCTCAATTTTTTCACAAGTATCACGAGCAGGGAGAATCGAAGCCATCTTCGAGGCCCTTTTTTCCAGATTTTCGCTTTTCCGTTACAGTCCTGATTTTGCGGGAGCTGTTACGGCTAGATGGGGACGAATTTGGTGAAACCAAAGGAGGTTTTTGTCCAGAACATGCCCATCTCCAATAAAATCCTTTAGTTTTTTCCCAGGTGTCAACGTTGAAGAGAAACATATGTCTGTTCGGACCCATTTTTTGCATAAATTAGACCCGTCTTTCATGGCAGGCAGTTCCAAATTTTGGGGGATTCGTGGCTATTTTTGGCCGAGGTGGTTAAACTGACTTCTGAAACTTATGGGGAGGTATCTCCTATTTATAAAGATGATTTTTAATGTAAAAAGGTTGATCAGCCGAGGACCATGATTTAAAATCTTGTATCAGAGCTCACAGAGCCAGCTGTATTTTTCATCAATTCAAATAATACAGTCGCAGCAGTTACATGATTCTTGTGTCAAATTCATTGGTGAAGTTTTTTCTCATTGTGATTTTGTTTTCCTTTGTTATCATATATGTTTGTCTTCTCCATTGTTTCAAAGAGATTTAATATCAGGATTTGTGTAAAAACACCCTGTTCCCAGTTTAAAGCAATGTCAATGTTTTCCACTAAAAGTTAAACGCAGAATTCTTTACTGCTCTGTCTTTAACTTGACCTCTTAACAATTTCCCCCCTCTGCCATACCCCAAGCTTACTAAGAATCCAGTGATTTGCCTACCTTTCCCTGTAAGGCTGTCTGTAGGATTTTTTTTTTTGATTAAATCTCAGATTGTGACTCCATTGCCCATGGTTCCTCTTTGATACACCTACCCAACTCAGAAACTTATCCTATTCTGCATAGCTAGCCTAATATTCTCTTCAAACAAAGTTATATCAGACAGATAGATCCCTCTCTGAGTCTTGGAGGACTAGATCCAAGACTCGAAGTGGTTTTGATGTTGCCTCTGTGACTGCCTCCGCAGACTTGGGCAAATTACAGAGTGCTAACACTGAGTTTTGTCCATTTCACCTTTAATCACTAATTTACATTCATAAACCTTTTGATGGGTACTGGTCTTATCCTCTTGCAATATGAGGGTGATTCGCAATGCTAACATATACAATTACAAAATCATCTATAAATTGCTTGAATACATCATTCATCACACACATGAATGTTGTCGAAGCATTACAAATCCCAAATGACATAACTAACCACTCAAGCAATCCTTGTTTGGGCTTAAAGGTAGTTTTCCATGCATCTTTTTCTGCAACCTTGATCTAATGGTATCCACTGCGCAAATCCAACTTAGTGAAATTAAAAACATTATTTAATTGATCAAGTAAATAATCTATATTAGGAAGAGGGTATCGATTATTCACCATGATTTTTTTTAAGGCTCGATAATCAACACACATTCTCCACGTGCCATCCTTTTTTGGCACCATCACGATCGAAGAACCACAAGGAGATGAACTGGTTTTGATGAACCCTTGATCCAATAAGTCATGTCCCTGCGTTTTTATCCATTTCATCTCTACAACTCACATCCTGTACATGCCCACATTAGGAAAAGGAGAATCTTGTTGAAGATGTATTTCATGTTGGATTTCCCTCTTAGGAGGTAATCTGTCTAGTTCCTCAAAGATGTCATCATACTTAGAAACAATATCAATTAATTATTTCTTATGAGAAGGATCACATCCTTGGAAGGCATCTGATGTTCTGAAATCCTTTTCCCTTTCGACCATGAGTACATATCTCTTATTAGTGTTTATGAGTCTCTTCATTTGTCCTGCACTAACAAGTGTTGTGTTTACCTTCATGTTGTCGGCTCTAACAATATATTCCACTCTCCTTTTAGTAAGGTGATATTTATTCTCATGATGAAAGAAGACTTCTTTTCTATCATAAATATAAGGACTCACTAGCACTATGCCACATATATTAAGTGGTACAACATCGAAAACCACTTCATCAACCAACTTTGAAGCAATAGCAAATATGACCCTACACTACTTAGTGACATTAAGTTTTTCTTTATCACATACCCAACCAAGAGGATAAGGCTTTGAATGTGGTTTATTTTCAAGACCGATATTTTTGACAACTGCTTCAGATATCAAGTTTACTTGGGAACCCAGATCAAATAATGTATCTATCTTAGTTTGTTTAGATACAACTCTTATACGAAATAATTCATTCCTCTTTCTTTCATCATCATGAGATTCATTATTGGAATTTGAATTAGCGTGAAGGGAATATTTACCTTGTACTCCAACTGTTGTGATCTTTTCCTCATCTTCTGAATCAGAACCAATATCTTGTTGTACTGTAGCAACGGTCTTTGTCTTCCCCTTTCCACCAAACTGTTTCGGTCTTTTCTATGGATGTAATTTCCAACAGTGTTCATCATGTGACCATTCTTCATGTAATGAGTGCAAGATGGATTTCCTTCTTCCCTCTTTACAGTGGCGGTATTTTTGTCCTTCCTTTGAAAATTTCCTTTAAATTGCTTATGTGGGAATTTGGAAGATTTCTTTGTGGGATGTTCTTGAACATGCTTTCCCATGTTCTCAAGGTAAGTGGATTGCACACAAGCTTCATCAAGATCGGTGGGGTTAAATAGTAGTAAAGTATGACGAATATAACTGTGAAGTGCACCAATATACTTCATTAAATTCTGATAAGAATCTAAAGGAATGTTTAATGCAAGAGATTTCTTCCTAAATTCTTCCATGAAACTTTCTACAGTTTGACCTTTACCTTATCTTAAAGTTTTCCATTCCATCATTTCTTTATGTAAATAACCCAATGGGTAAATTTGTTTCCTTATTGTTGATTTAAATTTCGACCATGAGGAAATAATATTGCCACACTTACATATGCCTGAAGTTTTCTCTCCCACCATACGAGAGCAATGCCTTCCAACTGAAGAGAGGAAAATTGCACTTTAACTTCCTCTTCATCAATCTGTTGAACAAAAAATATACTTCAACCTATCGGATCCAATTATCTAGTTTTTCAAGATTAGAATCTCCATTATACATAGGTAAAGCAAATTTTACATCAAGGTTTAATAATGGTTTCTTAAAAGAATCTTTATGGCTAGAATGATGAGAACGATGAGAATGACCAGAGGAAGAAGAGATAGAACTTGATGGTGAAGATGGAGGATCAGGAGGGTCTCCTCCAGCCCCTTGATTCACTGAAGCATTTCCATCCGATGATGCTTCCTTTTTCTTCCATTTCTTTGCCATTATCTTCTCATAATATTCATACATTTTCTCGACCATATTTTACATGCGATAGAATACCATATGGAAGCTTTTCTCTTGTTCATCACACTTATCCTCTTCATCCATTTTCTTCCTTCGGGATGCACGACCAACTTTGGGGTTGAAAGTCTTAAGTGTTCCTTCACCCTATTTATGCTTGGCCCTAGTAAGCATTCACACTCAACAATTCAAGTCAAAGATGACTGCTCTGATACCAACATGATCTGAGATCTTTTCATCGATGTGAATTATTAAAAAATTGTATTAAATGAGCATAAATTGAAGTGCACCATAAAGAAGGAAAAGCTCAATAATAAAGAGACATAAGCATCAAATCTGAACACAAAAAACTTGATAACGGAGTTCATCCCTGATGGACTACGTCTCCAGGTCCTGATCTCAAATGCGTAGGAATTTTTATTAACTCAACAAATGAATTTGGCAAAATACATAAGTATACCTCATTCTGGAATTAAGATGCAAAAGTTTATCTTAGATCAGAAAAAGGACAACACCATTGAATTCGTGGCATAAAGTTACCCAAAAATGATTATCTCCATGCCTCAATATGAATTTGCCACTCCCAAGCCCATGATAAATCTCCTCTTGGTTTCCGTGCCTGCAACCTGCAATTAATTCTCTATCCTTTCCTCGAAAATCATGCTCGGTCGTAGCATCAAGCACACTCCTCCTACATTGAGGAAATCCCATATTTAAATAAAATCGTGGGCAGATTTTACCAACGAAGATCGTTGGCCTAATGGATAGTGGATGGCTTATTAAATTTTATGGTTGGGGAGGTCCCAGGGTCAAGATCGCGGGCCTCCTCTTTTGGCGTGATGTTACAACCATATGTTATATTAAATCCCATGCAGATTTGGTGGAGTACTCTAAGTATGGAGGAATAGTGGAACTGTCATTGTATTTGGTGTAGAGTGGATCCGTTGCTATATTTAGCAGAAAAGGGGTTGGTCACTGGCCAACCCTTTTTTTTCGAACTTTTGGTTTCTAGACCTCATTGGGCATTTTCCTGTTGCCACGTGGAAGCCCGTGACTGGGCCACGTGGCAGCCATTTATTGGTCCACATCACCACATTGCACAGTCATGCCATGTCACCCTTGCTACATCAGCTTGCCACATCACCTTCCAGGTGGCTGTACAATTTACCATGTGGTTGTATGGACTTCCACATGGCACTTTTCCATTGGTACATGGATTGACCAGAAAATGCCAAAAACGAGTGACACGTGGCATCCTCTGGTGCTGCCACATCATCATGTTGATGTGATCATGACATGTGTCACCCTCTACATGTTCCATGTACCCTGTATGGACACTGACGTCATTCGTACTGATGTTGACGTCAGTAGTACAGATGTTGACTCATCCCTGTTGACTGGGCTAGGTTGACCAAAACTTTGACCACAAATATATTTTGATGCGTAACTCCGTTTGACGATTCGTTTACTCCGTTGGAAATCTTGAAATGCGTTCTTCGCGATGATGCCAATTTCACTGAGTTTTGTGGATTTTGAATTTTTTCCCTTTCTCTGTCTATTGAGGCCATTCTAATCTTCTTGAGGTGCTTCTACAAATTTTGAGTTATCCTTAGACTTCTCTGGATCCTTTTTGGATCACGCCTTCCCACTGAGAGTTTTTTGGACCACCAAAAGATTTCATCAATCAACATATAAGTGATGGAAGAGTTCCCTCACCTTGTCTATCTCAATCCATTTTTCTTTTCTTAGATGTGTTCCCTTTAATCCCACTCGAAGATAATCAACATCACCTCTGTGTGAAGTCCTCGTCCTTTTGTCCAGGATGATATCTTCCTTCAATGCATCCAAGTACTCAGGAGAAAACACATCAACTGAAGGTATCAAAACTTCCTCACCCTGATCCATGATCATGGGAGGCTAAAAAAGTTTCAAGTTTTCCACATTTACAACCGAGTAGATCTACATATACAGAGGAAGATCTAAACAAAAATCATTGGTGTCGCTTTTCTCCAAAATAGTGAAGGGTCCATATCGGATGGGCTTGAGTTTCTTACCTTCACTCTTCAACTGCTCCTTGCTGATGTGAAGCCATACTTGGTCTCCAACCTGGAACTGATGATCAACCATGTGCTTATCATGGCGAGCCTTGTACTGTGCTTGACTTTTCTCCAACTATTCCTTGACTGCTTGGTCTACTTTTTGGATCCTTTGAATGAACTTGCAAGCCATGTCTTCATTTATTTCTTCATTAGAATCAACATATTTCCCATACATCAAGTTGAAAGGGACCTTAGGAAAATAACCAAAACATGTCTTGAATGGCGAACACTGAGTATAAGAATGTAAGTCTCGATTGTAATCATGTTGTACATAGGGTATCTGTTCATCCCACAACTTGGGATGCTTGCTGCAGTAGCCTCGAAGAAAAAGTACCATTGTTTGGTTAACAACCTATGTTTGTTCGCTAGTCTGTGGACGGAAATAATTTCTCCTCTTTAACTTGGTGTCCATAATTCTCCACAAGTTTGTCCAAAAATCTCCAAGTAATTGAGTATCTCGATCTGAGATGATGGATGTGGGTAATCCAAAGTGAACCCAAACATACTGAAAGAAGAGACTAGCAATCTGCTCAACAATGATCTTCCTTTTACATGGCATCAAGATACACATCTTGCTAAACCTATCCACTACTACATACAAATAGTCATGACCCCTTTTCGACATTGGTAAATACCCTACAAAATCCATGGAGATACTCTCCCATGGATGGGATGGAACAGGAAGTGGTGAGTATAGCCCCGTGTTAGCCCTTGACCAAGTTTTCAAGAATACTTGGTCATATTTGACCACTTTTTGGACTGCGACAGCTTGCCAAGGAAGGAGCACAATGCGAAGCAGAAAGTAAGGAAGCAAGACCTATTTTTGGGTCCATTTTAGGGTTTTGGGTTGATGTAATAGGAAAGGGATGTCGGCCTGTGGGGTTACCCACGCTTAGGCCCATTTTGTAATCTATAAATAGGCAATGTAAATAGAGTAGAAGAGGGAGAAAAGGCAGTACATCTATGTGATGTATAACTGGAAGCTTAGTGCTAGTAACTGGATCTATGTGATAAAATGTATCTTAGAGTGCTTTGTGCATGAGATCAGAAATATAAGTGCAAGTTGTTGTAGTCTTGTGTTGAAGAGCAAGGAAGAAGGATCTAGCGAGCTATGTAGATCTTCTGTCCTGTGCAAAATAAGGGTCATTGAAGCTTTGTGTTGTAACTACTTGACAAAGATAATATAAAGAAGACTTTCTGGATGTAGCCCCAGGGTGCGGGTGAACCACGGTAACTGCGTGTATAGTTCTTTGTGCTTTGCTCTAATGTGTTTATCTCTTTCTTGGCTAAGTGTTTGATGTGATTAAGTAGATATAGTTATGCTCTTTGCTGATGATATATGAATGAATGTTAGATATGATATATAAGATGCTTAGTGCTTGATCTGTTAAATCTAACCTACATTCATGTGGATAAGTACTAAATCATCTTTAGTATAAGTATTCACTGTGATGCTCTGTGCTATATGCGAAGTACCAAATGGGTTAAATCTTGATGAAGGATCTATGCTAAGTGCCCTGTTAAAGATATAATCAAAGATCAGTGTCCTAGCTAAGGTTGAAGACATCTAAGTCCTGCAACCACCCCTACCTCTACCTTGGGTGAGACTTCATCTACTTCACAGGTGTTTCCGAAAGGGCCGGTAGTTAGGGCTTTGTTGGTGTGCTCTTGAGCATTGAACTCTAGGTCTGCCCCTGTGCCAACAAATGGTTCCATTTCCAGGACAGGAACTATGATTCCTGGGAACAAAAGAAGAAAAAGCTTTGTGCGAACTAAGACATGTGCATAGATCTGTTGCCCTAGTGCACAGTATTCTACTTGACCTACAAAGCTTTGCGCCAAGAAAAAGAGGTCAGATCTAAAGGGAAAAGTTCAGATCTGCAAGAAAGAGGTTGATACCTAAGAAAATAAGTGATATCTGAATGCTCTATACCCTAAGAAAAGTGAAAGTGGAAACTTCTGAAAGAAAAAGGCCAGATATACAGAAACGAGGTAAGATTTGTAAGCTTTGTGCTCTGATAACGGTAAGAATAGTCAAAAGTTTTTAGATTTGAAAGCTTTGTGCTTTGTAGAAGTAAGTTAAGTGAAATTTTTTGTTTCTAAAGCATGGATCTAGGTATGTTTGATAGATTCTATCCTAGCTTCAAAACCAGAGCATTAATAGATGAAAGAAAGTTTGATATGAATAGATCTGATAAGTATAGTGATAGATATGTTATACCTATGCATTGAAAGAATGTCTGGACTAACAAGTGGATGCAGGATCCTAGAAAGAGTTTTTTACAGGCTAGCCACCATGATCCTGGTGTGTAGTATAGAAGGAGTTGGGGAACATCTAAACAAAAGAGAGGATTAATCCTCTGTTATAGTTGCAGAAGACCGGGACATCTTGCTAAGGAATGCCCTGGGAGAAGACCTAGTTGCCTCTGTTGTAAGGATATGGACCATGAAGTATTGGATTGCCCTAGAATGATTGCTAGGCTTGAGAAGCTGAATATGGAGCAAGCAAACCCTGAAGGAGATCAAGAGACCAAGATTATAGAAAAAACCTAGAAAGAATCAGAAAAGATATTGCTACAGATGAAAGATACCTTGAATGACCACCGACATGTTAGGCTCTCAGAGACCTTCAAAGAAAAGGAGAAAATCGAAGCAAGAATAGGGGACTTTTACATTGAATGTGCTCTTGATGAAGAAACACAAGTGAACATTATGCCAAAAAGAACTTGGGAATCTATAGGAAATCCTACCATGATCCCTTCCCTAGGAGGAACAAGTTTCTTCAGAGGAAAGCTAGTAAACCTATGTGGAAGGCTCGCCCAGATACCTATGACTGTCAATGGAACTTCGATAGAGGAAGACTTTGAGATCATTAAATTTGTTGAAGACAACGCCTTGTTTACCATGATCATAGGAAAACTTTGGATTGATATAGAAAAAGCCAGACGAAAAGAGGAAGAAAAAGTTTTGGAACAGAAGAAGAAAGAGTTAAAAGACTTTATGACCAGAAGGATTGTGCACTTGATTGAATAACAAAAGAGCATATTGTAGATATTTAATATTAGCAACTCCAATGTCGAATCTAAGAGAACACTTGAGGATCCGCAGAAGATCGAGTTACCTATTTTTGATATAGAAGAAGTATTATCAAGGAACCCTAGGCAAGACTTTCAACAGCGTGAAGTAACTAAGACCACAGAAGATAAACATCAGAATGGTAAAAGCATTACTGAGATGAAGTTCACTGGGAAGAAGGCTAGGAAGTTAAGAAAGAAAAAGGATAATACTGTAAGGTTACAAGAGGTTCTAGAGGACTCGTAGCAAGGCGAATTGAGGACTTGGAGCTTCACCGAGATATCAGAACAACGACATAGAGTACTTTGCCATGACGAAGCAATATAGTCGTTGGAACTGATATACTCATTCGACCGCTGCTCTGAACAGATCGAAAAGTAGTTATGGGTTACCACTAGACCGTTGGATAGCACCAAAACAGATAGAATGGAGTTAATGAAGGCCCCATGTCCATTGCAAGTAGATCGTTGTTGAGATTTCCTACTTAACCCATCATGCCATGCACCAAGAATAATTTTTTCTAACTGCGAATTTGAGCGTGAACCCTGAGATCATTGCCTTACTGTTCACTGTAGTCTCTGAATTCCTTTGCACCTGAGCTAGCTGACCCAAGTTTGTATGTCGGATGAGCTCAGCGCTGCTGAGAAAATTGTTGAATATGTTCTAATTGATTTAATGACTGAGAGAGTCATTTCAGAGCGTGGAATGTCTACAGGTGTATAGGCATTGTCCTCGGGAGCATTGCCAGCTTCCCCCTCCACTGTTGGAGAAGGACCACCCTGACCGCCTTCAGAGAGACGATCTAAGCTTGAAAATGACTTCGCCACTGTGAAGATGATCCCAAGAATATTTCCTAAATATATCCCACCACTAAGAAGAACAGTGAATCGAGACACTATACCCAGAGACTTCGACTATGTTTTAGTCAGTACGTACCTCTCGAAAGGGGTGCACATAGTGCATGCTGACCAGGAGAAGATCACCACACTGAAATTTAGTGATTTCAACCTTGGAGATCACAAAGTTTATAGTATTCTATCCCTACACAAGTACTTGACTATTACAAAAGGAAATAACCCCAAGATTGTACTGCAACAATGGACCCATAACCTTGCATAATCAACCCTCCTCAATGTGATGAAGATTCCACATTTAAATAGGCATCAGAAAGTAAATGCATGCGTAAGACTGTTGTTGTCCTGCTACCATGGAGGATACCTATGGTTGGACTGCCGCATCACTGTGGATCCAATCCTGATCAATCAGATCACTGGGCTAAGCATGTAGGGCGTTGACCCACAGGAATTTTACCCAGGAAAGACCAAAGATCGCGCTCTCTCTCAATGAATAAAAGACACATATGGTGATCTAGAGAAAGGCATGAGAGGTTACAAGGTAGCCTCCATTGAGAATGCAACAGTGCATTTTGGTTTCCTGTTGATCGCAGGAAAGTTAGTCTGAAAAAACAGACCTACACTGGTGACCAGATTTGTAGTTGACCTCCCAGGGAAGTGTGCGGAGGGACTACAAATGAATTGGTAAAAATACCTTATAAATCAGCTAGAGATTGACTATAGACAAGCGTAGGACCAAGTGTATGAGTTCCACTTTAGCTGGTTTCTCATACTCATTGCTTTCATCTCTTGGGAACTGCCCGAGGGAGCCACTTTTCCAGAGACTGAACCCTTCAAACCACTGGCCGCGAAGTTCTGTACGCTGTGGTACTCCAGCGAAATGAACAAACATTGGCAGTCCAATGTCATCTTCCACGCTTACTACACTCACTTGAAGAATGCCATTTAGTCTACACCGTGCATCACACCCAACACACTTCATAGGTTTAGACCTTTGATGAAATTCAGCGCAGATTGTCACTTCAACTACATCACAGTGCGTGCAGATGAGCACAAACAACAACTCCAATCATATTAATAGATGACATAAGATGACTTGGAGGAGATTACCAAGGAATGGTCAGAAGACCTCCTTGTTGTAGCAGACCCCACATAGATGTCCGACATAGATAGCCCTGAATCTATGTCGGATACACCAGGACCATGCAAGACTAAGAAGGAGGTGGAAGTTCAAGATATCCACAACACATCCACGAAGACTACTTTACTCTCATCTGCGAAGGGAGGTGATGACAAAGAACTAGGGGGCACAAAAGTTGAGCAGAAAAAAGGCGAGGTTACTCTACCTAGAGACGAGAAAGATCCCTCCAAGAAAAGGAAGATTACCCCACCAAAGCCTTCATCCTGAAAGAAAGATAAGGCCACCTGGACCATGCTTAAAACTACCCTTACTCCGGATGATTTTGACTTCTTAATTTTCGCACTAAATGATGTTTCACTAGAGGTCACAGAAAAGAAAGAAGCAAAGCAAGAGGAGCTATTCCACCGGATCACAGGCTAACTCAACAAAGTGCACTAGGCACTCTGGTCCAACCAAGCAGTTTCTACGGTTCCCTTAACAATGGAAATACCAAGAATAGGCGATGAGCCCACTCAATTACTCCAGATCACCGAGAAAGTTGAAGCTCACCTTCGACAAGCTCAAGAAGACATAACGTAAGCCACCCAGGCTTTGGCGCAAGAACATAGCGCACATGAGGAACAATGGATAAAGTTAGAATAGGAGAAGCTTACCTTACAAGTGAAGTGGGAGGAGGAAAAAGCACAGTTGCAGCAGAGCAAGGACCAATTGCTAGCAAAGAAACTTGAAGTACAGGAAAGAGTTCACAAAGAACTGCGCTCTGTGACGATCATAGAAGTGATTATGGAAGATCGTCTCCCACAGCAGGTGACCCAACTAGAAGAAGTAATCCAACAAATTCAATAGCGCATCATAGATCTGGAGCTCCGCACCGTGCTTGAGACACCCCAAAAGATAAGAGATCTAAGAGAGGCCATTGCTCAAAGCGCAGTCGACCGATTAAAAACTTTGGCTTCAGAATGTAGGTAGCTAAGCACTAGAAGATCCCAGACTTATGAAACCCTCGCAGAGAATAAAGAATTGCAGACATTGGAGGCACATCTCCATGAAGAAAAGTATAATGCAGATGTGCTACAAGCGCAGCTAAAGTCTATGACCCCAGTCGAAAGAATGAAGAGTTTCACAGAACAATGCATAGCCCAACAACAAGTACAAATGCTTCAAAGTAAAGTAATGGAAGTCTCTCAACGACTGCAACCACTCCAAGAGAAGGAATGCCAACTTCTCGCCAAACTTGAAAGCTAGTGACCTAAACTTGAATAGGGTATCATCACTGCAGAACAACACCTGGAAGGACCACTCAATGACACAGTAATCTAGGAATTTACTGAACAAGAGGTTGTCGCACTGCAGTAGGTTGAAGTAGCTTGAAACAACCTCTAGGCATTTGAAGCAGAATTTGTGAGACCTGAGTGACTCGAGAAAAGTCATAGGTGAGTGTTGGGGGCCTGTTGGCCCTTGACCAAGTTTTGAAGAATACTTGGTCATATTTGACCACTTTTTGGACTGTGACAACTTGCCAAGGAAGGAGCGCAACACGAAGTGGAAAGTAAGGAAGCAAGACCTATTTTTGGGTCCATTTTAGGGTTTTGGGTTGATGTAACGGGAAAGGGATGTCGGCCCGTGGGGTTACCCATGCTTAGGCCCATTTTGTAATCTATAAATAGGCAATGTAAATAGAGTAGAAGAGGGAGAAAAGGTAGTACATCTATGTGATGTATAACTGGAAGCTTAGTGCTAGTAACTGGATCTGTGTGATTAGATGTATCTTAGAGTGCTATGTGCATGAGATTGGAAAGATAAATGCAAGTTGTTGTAGTTTTGTGCTGAAGAGAAAGGAAGAAGGATCTAGAGAGCTGCACAGATCTTCTGTCCTGTGCGAAGTAAGGGTCATTGAAGCTATGTGTTGTAACTGCTTGACCAAGATAATATAAAGAAGACTTTGTGGACATATCCCCAAGGTGGGGGTGAACCATGGTAACTGTGTGTATAGTGCTTTGTGCTTCTCTCTAATGTGTTTATCTCTTTCTTGGCTAAGTGCTTGATGTGATTAAGTATATCTAGTTATGATCTGTGTTGATGATATATGAATGAATGTTAGATCTGATATATAATATGCTTAGTGCTTGACCTATTGAATCTAACCTACATTCCCGTGGCTAAGTATTGAATCATCTTTAGTATAAGTATTCACTGTGATGCTCTGTGCTATCTGCGAAGTAATATATGGGTTAAATCTTGATGAAGGATCTATGCTAAGTTCCCTGTTAAACATATAATCATAGATCAGTGTCCCAACTAAGGTTGAAGACATCTAAGTCCTGCAACCACCCCTGCCTCTACCTTGAGTGAGACTTCATCTGCTTCGCAGGTTTTTCCGAAAGGGCCGGTAGTTAGGGCTTTGTTAGTGTGCTCTTGAGCGTTGAACCTTGGGTCTGCCCCTGTGCCAACACCCCAACTTTCTATTAGTGGGCTTACAAGTAGAACACATCAAACACCCCTTTACATATTTAGTTACAATTTCTTTCATTTGAGGATAGTAACAAAACCTTTGTAGATGAGCCATAGTTTTTCCTACCCCAAAATTCCCAGACACAAGAGAAGTGTGAGCTTCTCATATTACATGGACTCGTTCACTTGTAGGAATACATAGCTTTCCAAGATGGTAGAGTAGTTTTCCCTGCAGACAATAGTTCTCTACATGTGCACCATGGGTTAGATTTTCAAATGCCTCTTTAAAATATTCATCAACATCATATTGTTCCACATAACTATCATGAGATAAATAAGCATTCTTCAAAAGTAGGAATAGGAGGTATAGAAATCATATCAACTACCTTGTTAATTGTGCCCTTTTTGTATTTGATTACCAGATGAAATTGTTGAAGAAAACCCATCCACCTGTAATGCCGAGACTGTTGCAGCTTGGTTTGTGCTTGGAGATACTGTAAGGGATGATGATCTGTATGTATGATTGTTTCCTTCCCTAACAAGTAGTGCTTCCATTTATTTATACTTTGCACTAATGCATACAACTCTTTATCATATGTAGGATAGTTAATAACAACTTGGTTAAAAGTTTCAGAGTGGTAACAGATAGGATTATGATATTGCATCAATATTGCACCCATGGTGTATCCATTGGCATCTGTCTTGATCTCGAAAGACTGCTGAAGATTCAACAGTGCTAATACTGGCGTGGTACTGATATTTTCCTTCAAAGTGTAGAAGGATTTTTGTTTCTTTCCTCCCCACTGAAAATTGTTCTTCACACTGGTTAAGGCATGCAAAGCAGCTACAATAAATGAGAAGTTTGTGATGAATCTCCTCTAGTTCTGAATTGCACCCAAGGAGCTTTATATTTCCGTTACATTTTTGGGCTTAGCCCAATTTACAATTACATCAATTTTGGAAGGATCAATTTTCAATTGTCCTCCTCCTACAATATGACCTTAGTACACTAGTGTAGTCTTGCCAAACTCACATTTGGACAATTTTACATACAAATTTTCCCTTCGCAAAGTATCTAATACTTGCTTTACATGTCATACAAAATCATCTAGAAATTTCCTAAATGCATCATTCATCACACACATGAAGGTTGTCAGATCATTACAAATCCCAAATGACATAACTAGCCACTCAAACAATCCTTGTTTGGTTTTAAAGGTAGTTTTCTTACATCTTGTTCTACAACCCTGATTTGATGGTATCCGCTGTGCAAATCCAACTTAGTGAAACAAACAACATTGTTTAATTGATCAAGTAAATCATCTATAAGAGGAAGAGGGAATCGATTATTCACTGTGATTTTTTTTAAGGCTCGATAATTGACGCAGTCCTCCGACCCTATCGACCCTCGGGTCGACAGTCCGCCATAGGATCTTTCTATATGCCCTTGAGCCAGATCGACTCTTTTGATTCCCACTGGAATCTGCAAAATTATCGATCCATAGGTCCTTTTCGGCAACTCGCAATCTCACAAGTTCGCGAGTTGAGACTTCAACTCTTCCTCCTCCAAATCCACGATACTCGAGATCGTGAAATGATTATGGCTCCTTCTCTGTTAGCACCTCCCCCGCACGACCACTGGCTAGGCTAAGCACTAGTGCCTTTCGCCTCTCGCGCTTTTGCGAGTTCAAAGATTTAACCTTTGGCACCTTCTTTCCTGAACCCCCGAGAGGCGAGATTTGACTTTTCTCCTCTCGTTCTCGCTACTCATGACTTCACGAGTTGAAGGCTTGAGCTTTCATTCTCTTATCTCCTGAGTTCTCGAGACGCGAGAGGTCAACGGGGTGTTGACTCCTCCAAATGTGTGACATGTGTCCGACTGATTATTTCCCAGGCCCACTGTGTGGTTCTGCCACATGTCTCTTATGTGCAACCTCAACACTTCGCGACTTCGCCTTTCACGACTTGGGGCACTCAAACTTTGAACTTTCACCTTGCGAAACCCCGAATTCGTGAGATATCTAGATCTCTGCCACCTGTCCCTCTCCTAACAGACAATTGTGATTATTTTGCGACTTCGCTACTCACCGCTTCGGGACTTTCGGGATGAAATCCTCGATCCCTTAACCTCTGATATGCTGAAATGGAGAAATTCTGACACGTCTTCTACGCGGGTCCCATGATGGAACTTCCAACCTTTTTGGAGTTCTTGGACTTCGTGACTTCGTGAATCCAGATGTTAAGACTTCAACTCCTCAACCTGCGAAACTCCGATACGGTTGATCTCGTGACATGCGTCCTTCCAATCGGACGGCTTAGATCCTTTCGCTATTTCAGGACTTCGCCTTTCGCGACCTCACGAATATTGATGCAAAGGTTTTGACCTTCCAACTCCCGATACCCCAAGATGCGAAATATGTGAGTGATCCAATGGATCCGATTTCTTCCGACTATAACTTCCTGCTCCTCTACGATATCTGACGGCTTCCGTTGCTTCGCAACTCCTCCACGGAGGATTCTAACTGTCAATTTCCTCCTTGACGTTTTCTGCGAAATGAACCAAGTGTTCTTTCGCAAAGCTTGTCCACCCGCGAAACGATATCACTGCGCCTTCTTCCAATACTTCAAGGCACTAAACTTCCTGAGCTTTTCTTCAACAACTGCGAAGACCCTATCCTTCCTGAGATGTCTCCAACTCCAAGACTTAAAGAAGACTCCTGCATGCACTCCTTGTGGAAAATCCTTCAATTACTTCAAAGAATTGAAGTCCTTTGACTCTATGCACTCCTTACAATAGTAGTCCTTCAACAACTTCTCAGGTTCGAAAACTCTAAGAATTTACTTGGCCTGTGCACACCTTGCACAACTCCTGTGCTCAACTTTCACTTCTGCGAGAATGAGAACAATTGTTAACCCTCCTGAGCTTTCAGAGATAAAACTCTGAACTCTTGTCAACGCACTCCTTGTGGACAATTGAACTGCACTCCTTGCAGGAACTCTTTCTCATATAGAGAAACAATTGAAACTCATTTCCCTTACTCTCTCTCTCTGTCTCTCTCAGATTTCAGACATTTAACAAGAAATCATACAAACATAGCATAAACAATAAATGCATGACAGAAAGAGTAAAACATTCCTGAGCATAACATTCAACAACACATACAAAGAGAATATCACAACACCATGAATCTGAGTCAAAGCTCTTTGTATTAATCCAGAACTTCTGTACATGGGTGTTTTCAACTACAACTCTCTGCTCTCTTCTCTATGCTCTATGCTCATAATAATAATACAACTATACAATGAGGGTGTCTATATCCCGTTTCCCTCTTGCGCTCTAAACTATCTAATCTAGAATTAAATTCTATCTACCTACATTAACTTATGCATAAATGCCTCTATCTACTTCAGACGAGAGAAGGATGCTCAAGGTCTGATTACAATGCTCCCCCATAAATGTGAGTATGCCTCTATTAACCATCCCATTAATTATATGGCGCTTTCAAACTTCAAAACATTTCAACAAGAAATGTGCTGGCACTTGTCCAGCTGTCTTCCACATCCACGCGTGCTTGCTACCTACTGGCTATGTTTGCACGTCCTTGCGATGCTCCTGCATCATACTCCCTCGCTTGAAAATTTTCATGGGCTCCTGTCCATGAGCTCACGCATGGTCTGTCCATGCTTCAGGATTTCGGCTTCGTTCTCCCAGTTGGCATCTTCAACTGGATGGCCCTTCCACTTGACCAAGTATTCAAAGTATTCTTTTCGCCTGGTCCTCTTACGAACTCTTTTGTCTAGTATGCGCTCCATCTGTGGCTTTTCTGCAACTGGCATTTGTTTTGTCCACTGAACCTATGGTTGTTCATTTCCAGCTTCTGCTTCCTCAGCTTTATAAGGGTACAAATTCAAGACATTGAATATCAGAGAAATTCTGATCCCATCGGGTAATTCAATCTCATATTCATTCGCCCCAAATTTCTTCAAGATCTTGCATGGTCCAATTTTCTTCATCTTGATTTTATGATATGTTCCCCTTGGGAACCTTTCTTTCCTCAAATGTGTGAGGACCAAATCGCCAACTTCAAACGGACGTTATCTCCTGCGTTGATCTTCCCTGCATTTATATTCTTGGTTCGAATATTGCAATCGCTCCTTCACCTGGCTGTGAAGCTCCTTCATTGCCTCTGCAAAATCTTCTGCACTAGCACTCCTAGTCGTAGTCTATTCTAAATCCCTCAACTCAGAAATTCCTCTCGTCTGCATGCCATAGACAATCTAAAATGGACTCTGTCCCGTGCTCCCGTTGATTGAATCATTGTAAGAAAATTCCGCCTGTGGTAATATGTTGTCCCATTGACTGTGGTGTTCTGATGCAGGAGCATAGGCTCATGAAAATGAAGTCACCCATGACTTCATCAAAGTTGAGTGAATCAAAGGAGACCTAGGGTCTCACACTTGTGTAATTTGTTATTT
>SNQJ01S0040352.1:72066-84395 GCA_010110895.2 Picea sitchensis
TTCTGGAGCATGCACATAGATACATCTCTGGTTTGTAAAGATCTATGGGAGAATTCAAGTTGTAAAGAAGGTTTTATTACTCTGTTGAATTCAATTTCAGTATTGCAGTAATTTATATGCGTGAATTGTTTACAAATTGTATCTAGTCATGGTTTGAATCAAATCTGAATACATAGGATGATCAATCCATTATCTTTCTAATTGATATGGTATAGGTTTCTGTTATCATTGATTTAATGAATGTGATCCATCAATCTTAGTAGAAAAGTATTGAGGGTGAGAGATATTGCAGATAACTGTAAGTTATAAAGAACGTCACAGTGGAGAAAACCCAGTCCCTATGGGTATTCTGTAAACATCGTGGTTGAGCAGAGTTGAATCAATGATTGGGAATAGAGTGGGATCGATGAGGAGAGCAAAGGAGAATGTACACCCCAGAAATCAACGGTATAGATTTGAGTGGAGCTTGGCCAAAGGGAGAATGAACAGTTGAGATTCATTGAGAATAGAATGGAAAAGATCATAGCGGAGATTAAAGGCTGAGAAATAGACGGTCCAGATCTTAGCGGAGAAGGGAGGATGTGGAGTTCGAGGCACCTTGGCGATTTCTGGTGGAGGATACGTGTCGAGTAGTGTATGGGAGCGGAAATCCAAAGGAGGGTACAATTTGTACTTTTTGTGATTTTCCATTGGTACTTTAAGCCACATTGAAAGGTCATATGGCGCTTAACATCATATGCCAATTCTTTTCCGTTGGGTGCTAAACAAAAGGAAAAATGTTTAATCCGCCAATTTAAGAGGAGTCTTGTCAAATGGAATAGAATTTTCAAGCATAGTGACAGATAACTAAGTTTATCTCTATCAAAGAATGATGAAAGACCATATTCAAGGTAGATTCCAGTATAGTAAATTGTGGAATCGAGGATCTGCTTCGACATAGCAAGTGGTGCTTGCATCATGTTCTGTCACCAAGCTCCTCAACAAGTCTCCCAGACTTCTGTTCACCACTTCTGTCTGTCCATCCGTCTTAGGATGATAAGATGAACTAAACGAAAATTTAGTTCCCAGCTTCTTCCATAATGTTCTCCAAAAGTGTCCTACGAAATAAGTGTCTCGATCCGAAACTATGCTTCTTGGCAAGCCGTGAAGTCGAATGACTTCTCTGAAAAATAGGTTCGCAATGTGAGTTGCGTCACTGGTTTTTTGACATGGAATGAAATGTGCCATTTTGGAAAATCTATCCACCACCACAAAGATTGAGTCAAACCCTCTTTGTGTTCTTGGCAACCCTAATATGAAGTCCATGCTGATTGCATCCCACAGCCTATCAGGTATGGGTAATAGTTGATAAAAACCTGCATTCTACCTCTTTCCCTTTGAATGCTGGCAAATTATGCATCTGTCCATGAATATTTTGACGTCTTCTCGCATTCCTGGCCAAAAATATGACTCATTCAACTTTTCGAATGTCTTTTCATGACCAAAATGTCCGACTAGTCCTCCACTATGTTTCTCCTTCAGCAAATTCTCCCTCATGGAGCATTTTGGAATACAAAGTTGATTACCTTTAAACATTAATCATTCCTGGATCATGTATTCTGCCCATTGGCTTCTGTCTCTGAGAATTGGATTCTCAGCTGCTTCATATGCCTCTTTAAAATCTGGATCATCTCTATACATGTCCCTGAGATCATCAAAACCCAATGTTTTGACTTTGAACTCCTGCAACAACAAACATTTCCTGCTCAAAGCATCAACAACTTTGTTAGCAGTTCCAGAAATATGTTTAATCACAAAAGTGAAATTTTGCATATATTCAACCCATTTAACATGTCTTTGATTCAACTTCTCCTGTTGAGTCACAAATTGCAATGCATGATTATCACTATACAAGACAAACTCCTTGGGAATCAAGTAATGTCTCCATTTTTTCAATGCCTGAATAATATCATAGAACTCCTTGTCATATGTGGAGTATTTCACTTTCGATTAATTCAGCTTCTTGCTGAAATATGCTATCGGCCTGTCTTCTTGACTCAAGACTGCCCCTATTGCAAATCCACTTGCATCGCATTTCACTTGAAATGTCTTTTGGAAATCATGCAACACCAGGATTGGTTGTTCCGTGATCTTCCTCTTCAACAAATTAAAACTCTTTTTAGCCTCTTCTATCCAGTGAAAATATTTGTGTCTCTTCTTTACTGTGTCCATCATCGGTGCACTAATTCCACTGAAATTCCTGATGAACTTTCGGTAGAAACTAGCCAATCCATGAAAACTTCTCACCTCAAAGATATTCTTTGGTGATGGCCAATTCTTAATTACCTCCACCTTATCTGGATCCATCCTCAACTTATCTGTAGAAATAACAAAACCCAATTAAATGAGCTCTGTCTTCATGAATGAGGATTTATTCATATTTATCAACAACTTCTCTTGTTGTAACCTCTTCATCACTGTAGCCAAATGTTTCAGATGCTCTGCCTTTGTTTTACTTAAAATCAATATGTCATCAAGGTACACAATGACAAATTTTCCGATGAAATCCTTCAGTACTTCATTCATCAATCTCATGAAAGTACTTGGCGCATTTGTTAAGCCAAATGGCATAACAAGCCATTCATACGACCCCTCATTGGTTTTGAATGTTTTCTTCCATTCGTCTCCTTCTCTCATGTGAATCTAGTGATAACCACTCTTCAAGTCAATCTTCAAAAAAAAATTTGCTCCACTCAAGCAATCCATCAAATCATCCATCCTTGGCAATGGAATTCTATACCTGATGGTAATCTTGTTGATTTCCCTCGAGTTAGTACACATCCTCCAACCTCTGTCTTTCTTCGGACTGAGTACTGTTGGAACAACACACGGACTCAAGCTTTCTCTAACCAAACCTTTGTCCAACAAATCCTGGACTTGTCTTTTGACCTCTTCATTCTTGTGTGACGTCAATCTGTACGCTTCTTTGTTTGGCAAACTAGCTCCTGGTATGATATCAATTTGATGACTCACACTTCTAATCAGTGGCAATGAACAAGGTAGTTCGTCCACTACTATGTCAACGAACTCTTCCAGCAGTTCCTGAACCTCTTCTGGTAAATCATCTACCCTTGTATTGGTTAAAACAATCTTTGGCTTCCTGACCACAATGAATTGTAGTTCCCCCTTCTTCTCAACCTCAGTAAGAAGTTCCTTCCCACTCATGAGATGTACGATGTTACTTACTTCAGGTTCCACCTCTTTATCCTTAATCGGAAACAGCATGTGAGTTCTCCCATTCTTCTCTAGGGTGTATGTGTTCATTCTCCTGCCATGAATCACATTCCTGTCATACTGCCATGGTCTACCCAGCAATAGATGACAAGCATTCATAGGAATAACATCACAGAGTATTTCATCTTTATACCCTCCTATTTTAAACTCAACTAAACATTGCTTAATGACATTTACCTGATGTCCTTTTTGCAACCATGAAACTCTGTATGGGATTGGATGATCAATCGTCTCTAGCTCCATATTTTCTACCATCTCTGTTGAAACGAGATTATCTGTGCTACCATTGTCTACAATAACTTTACATTTCCTATCCTTGGTTTTGCACGCAGTCAGAAAAATTCTGTTTCTTTGGACCAAACTCTCCACCTCCTTCTCTAGTGTCAAAAGAACTTTCCACATCATCAATGATCTTTCGCCTTCAGCATCCTCTGCCTCAACATTTCTCCTTTGTGCTTCGACAATGTGAGTTTCTCCTCCTTCTTTCTTCTTGTCTGGACATTCATAAGACTTGTGTCCGACCTTTTCGCACATGAAGCATGTGATCACTCCACCTCTTCCTCTTCCTCTACCTCTAGTATGAGGAAAAATGTTGTTATTAGCATACTCTCCTCTTTGATCAACATACTGCCTTCTTTTTCCAGCATATTTCCCTTTCTGTGAGCTTCCACCTCTCTCAATCTGAGGTTTCTTCCATTCTTCCTTAGACTTCTAATTTCTATCTTGGACAACTGATTTTCCCCTGGCTTGACTTCTACCTCGGCCTCTCTGACCTTTTTTTCAGCTCAGCTTCTCTTCCACCTTTAGAGCCATTTGATAAGCATCTTCCACCGTTTGGATGGTCATCATGCTCATCTCATCCTAAATTTCGTATCTCAGGCCATTCATGTACCTGGAAACCTTTTCATCATTACTTTCACGATGACCTGCTCTGATGTTCAGCCTATAGAACTCTTCAGTGTAGTCCTTCACTGTCATTAGCTTCTGTCTCAAGTTCTGCATCCTTCGAAACAGAGTAATTTGATAATCCCTGGGAATGAATTTCGCTTTCATCTTTGCAATCATCCTATCCCAACTTTCAATTTTCTTCTTACCTTGGTAGCATCTGTCAGCTTGCAGTTCATCCCACCAGAATGCTGCATGTCCTTTAAGTCTCGTGACAGCATGTTTGACCTTCTTGTCTTCTTCGATATCTTCATAGTTAAAATATGTGTTCAGAGCTCTAATCTAGTCTAGAAGCTCTTCAACATCCAATTTTCCCTCATAAACTGGAATATCCATTTTGGCTCTTGCACTCATTCTTGCAACAACTCTAATCAAGCATTCATGTGCTGCATCTTCTACTGCAATTTCTTCTTCTTCATGTCCAGTGTCATCTTCGCTTTCGAACTCACTGACATCTCCAATATCATATCTGCACCTTTAGTTTATTTCCACATCCATGAGTCTGGCACGAATGTCATGCAGATATCTTTGTAGTTCTGGATTCGACACATGCCTACCTCTTTCTCTTGACACCTCCCTATCCTTTGGCGGATCGGGTGTTTGTCTGTCTCTTCTCCTCGGTGGCATGGTTGAAATTCCTTCTCTCTTTTCCTACCTGAAATATACAAACAAGAATTAGGCTCTGATACCAGATGACGTAGTCCGCCGACCCTATCGGCCCTCGGGTCGACAGTCTGCTACAAGATCATTCTATATTCCCTTGAGCTGGATCGGCTCTTTTGATTCCCACTGGAATCTGCAAAATTATCAATCCACAGGTCCTTTTCGACAACTTGCAATCTCACAAGTTCACGAGTTGAGACTTTGACTCTTCCTCCAAATCCACGATACCCGAGATTGCGAAATGATTATGGCTCCTTCTCCGTCAGCACCTCCCCCGCACGACCACTGGCTAGGCTAAGCACTAGCGCCTTTCACCTCTCATGCTTTCGTGAGTTCAAAGATTTAACCTTTGGCACCTTCTTTCCTGAACCCTCGAGAGGCAAGATTTGACTTTTCTCCTCTCATTCTTGCTACTCGCGACTTCGCGATTCAAAGGATCGAGCTTTCGTTCTCTTATCTCCCGAGTTCCTGAGACGTGAGAGGTCAATGGGGTGTTGAATCCTCCAAATGTGTGACATGTGTCCGACTGATTATTTCCCGGGCCCACTGTGTGGTTCTGCCATGTGTCTCTTATGTGCAACCTCAGCACTTCGCAACTTCGCCTTTCGCGACTTGGGGCACTCAAACTTTGAGCTTTCACCTTGCGAAACCCCAAATTCGCGAGATCTCTAGATCTCTGCCACCTGTCCTTCTCCTAACGGACGGCTGTGATTATTTTTTGACTTCGCTACTTGCCACTTCGATACTTTCGGGATGAAAGCCTCGATCCCTTAACCTCCGATATGCTGAAATGGAAAAATTTCGACACGTCTTCTATGTAGGTCCCACGATGGAACTTCCCGCCTTTTTGGAGTTCTCAGACTTCGTGAATCCAGATGTTAAGCCTTTAGCTCCTCAACCTATGAAACTCTGATACGGTTGATCTCGTGACATGCATCCTTCCAATCAGACGACTCAGATCCTTTCGCTAGTTCGGGACTTCGCCTTTCGCGACCTCGCAAATATTGATGCAAAGGTTTTGACCTTCCAACTCCTGAAACCATGAGATGAAAAATATGTGAGTGATCCAACGGCTCCGATTTCTTCCGAATGTAACTTCCTTCTCCTCTGCGTGATCTGATGGCTTCCACTGCTTCACGACTCCTCCACGGAGGATTCTAACCGTCAATTTCCTCCTTGACTTTTTCTGCGAAATGAACCAAGTGTTCTTTCACAAATCTTGTCCACCCGCGAAACAATATCGCTACGCCTTCTTCCAATACTTCAAGGCACTAAACTTCCTGAGATTTTCTTCGACAACTGTGAACACCCTATCCTTCCTGAGATTTCTCCAACTCTGAGTCTTAAAGAAGACTCCTGCATGCACTCCTTGTGGCAAATCCTTCAATTACTTCAAAGAATTGAAGTCCTTCGACTCTGCGCACTCCTTGCAGCAGTAGTCCTTCAACAATTTCTCAGGTTCGCAAACTCTAAGACTTTACTTGGCCTGCGCACACCTTGCATGGCTCATGTTCTCAACTTGCACTTATGCAAGAATGAGAACAATTGTTAACCCTCGTGAGATTTCAAAGATAAAACTCTGAACTCTTGTCAACGCACTCCTTGCGGACAATTCAACTACACTCCTTGCAGGAACTCTTGCTCAGATAAAGAAACAATTGAAACTCATTTTCCTTACTCTCTCTCTCTCTCTCTCAGATTTCAAACATTTAACAAGAAATCATACACACATAGCATAAACAACAAATGCATGACAAAAAGAGTAAAGCATTCCTGAGCATAACATTCAACAATGCATACACAGAGAATATCACAACACCATGAATCTGAGTCAAAGCTCTTTGTATTAATCCAGAACTTTTGTACATGGGTGTTTTCAACTACAGCTCTCTGCTCTCTTCTCTATGCTCTATGCTCATAATAATAATACAACTATACAATGAGGGTGTCTATATTCCGTTTTCCTCTTGCGCTCTAAACTGTCTAATCTAGAATTAAATTCTACCTACCTACATTAACTTATGCATAAATGCCTCTATCTACTTCAGACGAGAGAGGGACACTCAAGGTTTGATTACAATGCTCCTCCATAAATATGAGTACGCCTCTATTAACTATCCCATTAATTATATGGCCCTTTCAAACTTCAAAACATTTCAACAAGAAATGTCCTGGCGCTTGTCCAACTGTCTTCCACATCCACGTATGCTTGCTACCTGCTAGCTATGTTTGCACATCCTTGCAATGCTCCTGCATCAATAATTGACACATATTCTCCATGTTCCATCCTTCTTTGGCATCATAATGATCGGAGAACGACAAGGAGATGAACTGGGTCTAATGAACCCTTGATCCAATAAGTCTTGTACTTGCGTTTTTATATTTGTCATCTCTACAATTGACATCTTGTACATGCCCACATTAGGAAGAGAAGAATATTTTTGAAGATGTATTTCATGTTGGATTTCCCTCTTAGGAGGTAATTCGTCTGGTTCCTGAAAGATGTCATCATACTTAGAAACAATATCAATTAATTCTTTCTTATGAGAAGGATCACATCCTTGGAAGGCATCAGATGTTCCGACATCCTTTTCCCTTAAGACAATTAATACATATCTCTTATTAGTGTTTATGAGTCTCTTCATTTGTCTTGCACTAACAAGTGTTGCGTTTACCTTCATATTGTGGGCTCTAACAATATATTCCACTCCCCCTTTAGTAAGGTGATATTTATTCTCATGACAAAAGAAGACTGCTTTTGTATCATGAAGATAAGGACTCCCTAGCACTATGCCACATATATCAAGTGGTACAACATCGAAATCCACTTCATCAACCAACTTTGAAGCAATAGCAAATATGACCTTACAAGAGGATAAATCTTTGGATGTGATTTAGTTTCAAGACCCATCTTTTTGACAAGTGCTTTAGATATCAAGTTTACTTGGGAACCCGGATCAAATAATGTATCTATCTTAATATGCTTAGATACAACTCTTATATGGAATAATTCATTCCTCTTTCTTTCATCATCATGAGATTTATTATTGGAATTTGAATTAGCATGAAGGGAATATTTACCTTGTACTCCAACTATTGTGATATTTTCCTCATCTCATGAATCTGAACCAAGATCTTGTCGCACTGTAGAAACGATCTTTGTCTTCCCCTTTCCACCAAACTTTTTCGGTCTTTTATTTGGATGTAAATTCCAACCATGTTCATCATCGTGACCATTTTTCTTGCAATGAGTAAAATATGGCTTTCCTTCTCCCCTATTTACAGTGGCGTTCTTTTTGTCCTTCCTTTGAAACTTTCCTTTAAATTTCTTATGTGGGAATTTGGAAGGTTTCTTTGTGGGATCCTTTTGAACATGATTTCCCCTATTCTCAAGGTGAGTGGATTTCACACAAACTTTATTAATACTGGTGGGGTTAAACAGTAGTAAAGTATGACGAATATAATTGTGAAGTGCGCTAATATACTTCATTAAATTTTCATAATAATCTAAAGGAATGTTTAATGCAAGAGATTTCTTTCTAAATTCTTCTGTGAAACTTTGTACAGTTTGACCTTTACTTTGTTTTAAAGTTTTCCATTCCATCATTTATTTATGTAAATAACCCAATGGGTAAAATTGCTTCCTTATTGTTGATTTAAATTCCAACCATGAGTAAAGAATATTACCACACTTACTTATGTCTTGAAGTTTTCTCTCCCACCATACGAGAGAAATGCCTTCAAATCGAAGAGAGGCCAATTTCACTTTAACTTCCTCTTCATCAATCTGTTGAACATAGAAATATACTTCAACCTGTCGGATCCTATTATCTAGCTTTTCAGGATTAACATCTCCATTAAACATAGGTAAATAAAATTTTACATCAAGCTTTGATAATGGTTTCTTAAAAGAAGCTTTATGGATAGAATGTTGAGAACGATGAGAATGATCAGAGGAAGAAGAGCTATAACTCAATGGTGAAGATGGAGGCTCAAGAGGGTCTCCTTTAGCCCCTTGATTCACTAAATAATTTTCATTCGTTGATGCTTCCTTTTTCTTCCCTTTATTTTCCATTCTCTTCTCGTAATCTCCATACATTTTCTCGACCACATCTAACATGTGATAGAATACCATATGGAAGTTTTTCTCCTGTTCATCCTGTTTGTTATCTTCATCCATTTTCTTCCTTTGGGATGCATGACCAACTTCGGGTTTGAAAGTCTTAAGTGTTCCTTCACCATTTTTATGCTTGGGCCTATTAATCATTCACACTCAACAATTCAAGTCAAAGATAACTGCTCTGATACCAACATGATCCGAGATATTTTCATCGATGTGACTTATTAAAGAATTTTATTAAATGAGCATAAATTGAAGTGCACCATAAAGAAGGAAAAGCTCAATAATAAAAATACAAAAGCATCAAATCTGGAAAAAAAAAAACAAAAAACTTAATAACAGAGTTCGTTCTTGACGGACTACATCTCTGGGTGCTGCTCTCAAATGGGTAGGCCTTTTTATTGACTCAACGAAATAATTTGGAAAAATACATAAGTATACCTCACTCTGGAATTAAGCTGCAAAAGTTTAGCTCAAATTAGAAAATAGACAACACCATTGAATTTGTGGTGTCGAATTACCCAAAAATGATTGTCCCCACTCCTCAATATGACTCTGGCACTCCCAGGCCCATGAGAAATCTCGTCTCAATTTCCATGCATGCAAACTACAATTAATTCTCTATTGTAACGTCCCTGTCCATCCATGTCGTGCCACACTACACTAGGGAACTCTTACATTCTCTCTGCGGAACATACTATAACATACCCAACATCTAACTGAGTTGTGCCACATAAAATTTTCGAACTGTATGCAATTAAAATATATACACACAGAACTCTTGCGGAAGCATTATATATAAAACGTAAACATAAAAATACATCTATAAATACATGGATTCAAATTAAAATAAAAGTAACCATATACATGCAGTATATACAGGAAATACCCATAAAAATAAACACAGTTATAACCACACATATGATAACCCATAAAAATAAGCATGTAAATAACAATGCAACATGTAAATTTATCATACAGTTGGCACTTATCTTGGTAATAATGTCACCAAATGTCTGCAGACCTTCCACGAACCTCCTAGCCTTAGACCACACTATTCATCACTCTCAATAGTGAGTCACCCCCGAGATGGGACTAAAGTCCACCTGGGTAAAGCGATTCCTAACCAGGCTAAAGTCTCATAGAGAAAAGGAAATAATCTGTCTCAGGTGCCAACTCAAACTAACATCCTAGAGTCTCTCATTCCCCACATTCCTGTCCCACCCAGGAAGTGTTCCCCTTCTCTGCTCAACAATCCTTCGACTACCCCACTTCCTTTCCGGGCTTCAGCAATAGGCCGAACAGGAAGTCTCAGAGCACTGTAGCTGCAGTTTAGCACCTTCAGGAAATCAATTCCCAACAATTATCTCACCCAAAGAATTTCTCACGGGCCTAGAAACCCACCTCTTCCATATCCCATGGGCCTGAAAACCCGCTTCTTCAGTCCATCTCTGAAGCTAACCAACTACACCAATAGAAAAAGGCTTGGTTCAGGTACAGTCATGAAGATACAAAGGATGACTCAATGGGTGTGTGCATGCTCATGGATGATTGACTGGATGACTGAATTATGGAAGGAATGAGGGGAAAAATTATGGTAAAGATGGGAAAATGAACTAAGTCCCAACAATATGTATGCATGTCCCCAACTTGACACTTGTCGTGTTGGGAGCTACTTTGGCCCACTTGTCCCCAACTTTAAAACTTAGGATAAAACAATTATCCATACTTTATGATTTAAGAATATTAATATAACATTCCTTTTTGGCTTAATCTCCATAGCTTACCCATTTTCCTTAACTTTTAGGCCCCTCCCTTTCCCTAACCAATGGAGTTTAGTCCCCCATCTCTTTTATCGTGGTCAGTCTGTGCATAGCGATGTATTTTATATTAATGTTGAGACATTTACAAAAGTAGGCACACTGGCCTTTAAGATCTAGGCTCTCTAGCCTAATCTAAACATAAGAATCATAGCTTATAATATCGGCTCACCAGCCTATAAAATTCCACATATACACAAAGTCTCCATGGCCTCAATATCACGTGCACTCAAGTTGTTCCGTGTGGTATCTAGGAATGTGCACACTTCATCATTTTACTATGCAGTAATAGCGCGTACTATGCCATGAAATGTGCATACAAAATGATATCAAAACAACTCACCAGCTTAAGTACATTTTCATGTACATTACAATTGGGTTCGGCCTAGGGATATTACAATCCCCTCCCCTTATTTATGCACTGTCCTCAGTGCATCAGGTACCCATATACAACAAAATTTCAAAAATCCTCAAAAAGATGCGAGTATTATGCCTGCATTGCATCCTCATGTTCCCAAGTAGCATCCTCAGGACCGTACTAGGTCCATTGGACCTTTACAAGCCCTATGGCTCAATTATGGAGCTGTTTGATTTTTTGGTCCATAATGCGTACCGGATGCACCTGAAAAGCGCCTTCTTGCTCCACCTGAATCACATTCCAATCAATAACATGATTAGCATTAGGTATATATTTCTTGAGTAATGATACATGGAATACATTATGAACAGACATAGATGCAGGAAATGGAATCATATAAGCTACTGTACCAATCCTCTCTAGGATTTCAAATCACCCACAATAGCGAGCTGCCAACTTTGAACAATTTCTCAATGTTATGAACATTAATACATATAAATAAAGGTTCATAACATAATAATTAATTAGTAAATAGTTAGTAATGTAATTAGTAATAATGAAAGGACATGTTCTCCAAAAGACATGTCTAGTGATGAAAGGGCACCCCTGTGTGGGTATATAATCAAGCCCTCCTTCTCAAATGTAAATCATCATTTTTATCATATATTTTATCAATTATTCATATTTTATATATCATTGCAATTGCATATTTGGTTATCTGTTACATTGGTATCAGAGCTAATCGGTCCTTTTCCCCGATATCCCTCACATTCCGTTCCTTCCCATCTCCCGTAATTTTTTTTCCCAACCTATTTCCCCTCCAGCATTGTATTTAACAAAAAAAAAAAAAAATCATTATTAAAATTCCCGTCCCCCTCTCGACCTGTGACTGTTTCTGTTCCCATTCTCCACCCTTCCGCGTACATTTCACCCCCGCAACCTACCCCACTTCCATTTCTTTATTTTCGTTTCCCCCTCGACCCCTGTAAACCCCTTCCCTTCCGCCACTGTAAAACCCTTTCCTTACGCCCCGTACATTCCATCATCCCTCGTCCCATCCCCTCGCGACCTGTCCTCCATTCCCAAACCCCCCTCGTACCTCGTCACTCATCCACCACGACCTATCCTCCACCTCTCCCAACCTTGTACA
>SNQJ01S0040352.1:84405-100590 GCA_010110895.2 Picea sitchensis
AAGGGAACCCCTGTGTGGGTATATAATCAAGCCCTCCTTCTCAAATGTAAATCATCATTTTTATCATATATTTTATCAATTATTCATATTTTATATATCATTGCAATTGCATATTTGGTTATCTGTTACACTCAACTTCTGGTAACTTATGTTAGCCTTCACTTTAAAAAAAACATGATCACCCACTTTAAATTCCCTGTTAGTTCTGCCCTTATCAGCATAGATTTTTTGCCTATCTTGGGCAACCTTTAAATTTTGTTTTATTTTTATCATTTGCTTCTCCATTTAGCTGAGCAAATATGGTCCAACCACTGCTCTATCTATTGGGTTGTCCCAACTTACTAGTGTGTTTCACTTTCTTCCACAAAGTGCCTCAAATGGGCTCATCTTTAGAGATGCTTGGTACCCATTGTTATAAGCAAACTCTACTAAGTGTAGGAAGTCTTCCCATTTTTATGGTTTATCCATCACATACATTCTTAACATATCCTCAATCATTTGTTTCACTCTCTCTGTTTGACCATCTAATTCTGGATGATAAGCTGTACTAAAATTCAAGTTTGTTCCAAATCCATTAAATAATCCCTTCCAAAATTTCGATGTAAATTTTGGATCTTTGCCAGACACAATTGTCTTGGGTATGCCATGTAATCTAGCAGTTTCCTTCATATAAACATCATCAATGTTGGTTGCCTTGTGAGTGAGATTAACTGGAATAAAATGGGCAGCTTTAGTAATCTTATCCACCACTAGCGTGATAGAATCATGTTGCTTGTTTTTTCTGGGAAGTTTGGTGATGTAATCAATTGTTATAACTTCCCACTTCCAATCAGGAATGGGTAATGGTTGTAGCAAACTAGATGGGTGTCTATGGTCAGCCTTTACCTTTTGAAATTCCAAACATCTGGCAATAAAATCAACGACCTCTTTCTTCATGTCTGGCCAATAATATTGGCTCTTGACAACTGTAGTAGTTTTCTGATATCCTGGGTGCCTAACATAAGGCACATTATTCATTTCTCTCAATATCAGTTTTTTCAATTCATTAGAATTTGCTACATAAATTATGCCCCTGTACATGAGAATTCCATCATTATCTAGCTTATATTCCTCAATTTTCTGCTGCAAAATACTTTGTTGTAATTTTCCCACTAATTCCTTGTAATGAAAATCTAATTTGGCAGCCTCTAAAATCATGTCTTTCAAATCTGATTGGTACATGCTAATGGTTGTAGCATGCATTTCATGCACTCTTTTGTTGATTGCAGCAGCTACTTTTTTCTCTTTCCCCTTGATATGCTTTATATCAAAGTCATATTCACTCAGAAATTCTAACCATCTGCTTTGCCTAGCATTTAGATTTGGTTGATCAAATAAATATTTCAGGCCATTATGGTTTATTCTCAACTCAAACCTTTTTCTGATGAGGTGGTGTCTCCATTTCCTCAAGGCATGCACTATGGCTACCAACTCAAAATCATGAGTGGCATAGTGTCTTTCATGCTCTTTCAACTTCCTTGATTCATAACATATAACAAACCCATTTTGACTGAGGACTCCACCAAGTCCCTCTTTACATGCATTTGTGCATATAATGAAGTCTTCATTTGGGTCTGCAATCCTTAGTATTGGAGCACTTGTTAATAATTGTTTCAAGTGTTGGAAACTCCTTTCACAATCCAATGTCCACTGAAACTTCACACCCTTCTTTTACAAGGAAGTGATTGGGTGTGCAATCTTTGAGAATACTTCAATAAATATACTATAGTAGCCTGCAAGGCCCATGAACGATTCGACCTCTGTGTTGGCCCTTGGTTATGAAATAAAGAGAAGATCAAGGAAGGAAAGACAGAATGTGAACTGCGTGGAAGACACAGTGACTGTTATTGGGTCGAAGTGAACAAAAGAGAAGAAAAGGTGGAGCGAAGTAAAAGTAATCAAGTCATTGGACGAGGAGATCGGGGATGACAGATCATCAAGAAAGAAAGAGCGTGGACAACTCATCAAGCAAAAAAATCCACAATTGGATGCTTTGGATCACCATGTGAGGAAGAAGGAAAGACAGGCTGGCGAAGCCCTGGAAACGTGGGTCAAGTTGACCTAGGGTTTTAGACACCTAGGGTTTTGGTATCTATGGTTTTGGACACCTAGGTTTTGGCCTAAGGATGTTGGTGAGCTATTGTAATATATAAATAAAGGTCAAGAGGACCTGGGTTGGGTTGTTGTTGGTTGTTATTGTGGTTGTTGATGGTTAGTATTGTTGTTGGTGTCTTTGTCATTGTGTGATCGAGAGAGTAATATTGAGTGAGAGAGAAGTGTTGAGTACAAGAGCCTTCTGTACTGTAATATCTTCAGCTTGGTTTAAAGATCAATCTCACAGCTGGGTGCGCAGGAAGGGGAGAGACAATGAGGAGAAGAAAGAAGATTTGCTAGCTAAGAGCGCAGACAAGAACTATATGCTTCATCTTAATACATTATAAAGCATATTTTTGTGGACATATCCCTAGAGAGAGGGTGAACCACGTATATTTTTTGTTATGTGTGATTGATACTCTGTTCTTTTTCATTTGATATGCTGCTAGTTGCATTATTGTGTTAGATCTACTAGATAGTTGTGCAGAGTAGATATGAGATGATAAGTGATATAGGTGCATGTTGTATTGTTCTACTGTTAGATCCACTTGATATTCCCTTTGGTTGTAGACACCTTTATCCTGCAAACCCCTCATAGCTGCTTTAGGTGAGACTGCACCTGCTTCGCAGGTGTTGCCGAAAGGGCCAGTAGTTAGGGCTTGTAGGTGTGCTCTTCGAGTTGAACCCTGGGTCTTCCCCTATGCCAAAAAATGGTTTCACTGTCGGGACTAGAATCTCTTTGAGGGAATGTTAAGGTGGTTTCCATCAAAGACAGAGACTCAAAAGTGGATAGAGGATCAAGAAAAGAAATTTGTTGAAGCCCAGAACAAGAACCCTAATCTTAGAGCAAAGGATTGGTTGGAGAAATATATCTTTACTGATATACACAAGATTTTCTTTGGAGGAATCCATCAAGAGCTATATGAGTGGTTAGCTATATTAGAAAATACCCAGTTTGAGATCATATCTATACCTCCTGTGGTTTGCACGTCGACGTTGATCAAGAAGGTCAAGAGAGTTGATAACACTGTATCACGAGTAGTAGACCATTGGTTTGATAGCATCATTGGAGTTTATATCACCGAGTTCGTTGTTGAAAGAATAGAGTCATACAACCAAGCAGAGAGATACTTCTTTAAAGGACCCAGAGGAAAATTTTTACACTTCCTAAAGTTGAGAATCAAGATGCTATTGCATGAGAAGAACATATTGAAGATACAGTAGATTGGTCGGATTTGAAAAAGCTAATGTTCAATAATTCAGACAGCGACAGTGACACAGAAGCTGGACATATGCACAGTGGGAGAGTGTTCAGAGAAGTTTACCTTGTGAACCTATTTAAGCAGAACTATGGGGATAAGGGTTTCTACAGTGGAGAAGAGGCAGATCTGACGGATGAGGAACATTTAGAACCCACTAGGGAGGAGGAAGGGAAAGATTAAGAGCCTCGTCGGGAAGAACCTTAAACTTTAGGAACTGCGCAGACTACTAAAGTAAGTACTAATATCCATCTTGTTGATTCAGTAGCATTAAGAAATCAGAGTAATCCCAACCACCAGAGCGTTCAGAGCACTGTCACTAGTATCTCACCACATACTCAGTCAAGAACCCTAGGAAGATCTATGGCATATGATATGAGGCTCCCTATTTTTTGGGGATATGGATCTAAAGATCTTGATCAACACTGGTTCCTATGTGTAACTGTATGGAATATTAAAAATGTCACCGACAGAGCTATCAAAAGAACCCAGTTTAGTAGCAGCCTAAGGGATCGAGGACTAAGCTGGTACATGAAGCTTGTCCAAGGACTTGCACAACCTAATCCACTGAATCATATCAAGAATCTGTTTATTGTATAATTCAAGAAACCCAAGTCGAAGTCACAATGTATTATAGAGATGAAAGAGATCAAGCAGAAGGTAGTCGAACCCATTTGGGAATTCGATAAGAGATTCAAGACCTTAATAGGCCAATTAAATTTTTAGATCCCATATGAACAGAAAAAAGAATGGTTCATTGTTTCCCTCTTACCACACAACAAAGTTTGTTGGAACAGGGGCAGACCCCAGGTTCAATGCTACAACAACGCACCAACAAAACCCTAACTACCGACCCTTTTGGCAACACATGCAAAGTAGATGAAGTCTCACCCGAGGTAGAGGCAGGGGTGGTTGTAGGACTCAGGTGTATAAAACCTTATCTGGGACACATATCTGTGATTATAATACTTAATAGAGAACTTAGCATAGTTATTCCACCATTGTTTAACCAATATCTACTCTGCAGAAAAAACAGAGCATCGCAGCATTCACCCAGATCTAATATATCTAAGCACTTAGCATAATGACATAGATTAGATCTAACAGGTTCAAACACTAAGCACATTCATCTATGTCAGATCTAACATCCAGTTTCATCATAGGCACAAAGCATAAATAGATCTATCTAATCATCTCAAATCACTTAGCTAATAACATGTAAACACATCAGAACATTGCACATAGCAGAATAACACAGTATTTACGTGGTTCACTCCCACCCTAGGGCTACATCCACCAAGTATTATTCTTTATTAGCTTCTTCAATAGGTTACATGCACAAAGCCTTGAAACCCTTACTCTGCCTAGGATAGGAGATCTGCGCACCTCGCTAGATCCTCCTTCCTCACGTTACATCACAAAGCCTTCCACAGTCTGTCACAGAACACTTGCACTTATCTCTTCAAGTCCCTCACAATATGCACAAATCACTTGCAATCCTTCAATCACATAGATTTAGAACTTAGCCATTCATCTCACATCACATAGATGCATGCATACACTCTATATAGCCTAGGAATCTATTTATACTTTACAAAATAGGCCTAATCATGGGTAAACCCATGGGCCGACATCCCTTCCCATTACATAATCCCAAAACCCTAAAAGGACCCAAAAAGGAGCCAAGATCCCGTGATCTTTGCTTTGTCTTGCGCTCCATCTTTGACAGGCTGTCGAAGTCCCCAAAATGGTCAAACTTGACCAAGGATCTCCAAAACTTGTTCAAGGGCCAACAAGCCCCCAACACTTACCCGTGACTCGTCTCGAGTCACTCTGTTGTAGGAAGTTGTTCTTTGAAATCCTCGATCTTGTCTCGAGATGCTTCGACCTCTTGTTCAACAAACTCTTGGATGATTGCATCATTCACAAGTCCTTCCAGGCATTGTTCAGTTGTATTAACAACCTATTCTATCTCTGTAAACAATTGATAGGAATTTTCTTGTATGGGTTGGATTTTTTGAGTTACCTCCATAAATATGCTCTAGATAGCATGAATCTATTGTTAGGTGATCCTCTACTCTTGGGATCAGTTCATTCTTTCCACAGTTGGCAAGGGCTTCAACTATTCCTGTATCTTTTCGGATTTTTACTTTGCCTCTTGAAGCTGTGATTCCAGTGCTCTTAATTATGGACTCTCAGCAAGTCGCTCATATGTTAGGGCACTACGGTCAGTGAGTTTCTTAAATTCCAGGGTAAGAGCCTTTAGTCTTTCAACTGCGCTCCTGACAGTTGCTTATCTTTGGTCTATTATGTCTTGTGGGGTCTCAGGTACATCGCCTAGCTCTAAGTCTGTGATGCGTTGTTATAACTGCTGGATCACTTCTTCAAGTTGTGCTTCTGCCTTTACTTCTACGACTATTACAGAGAGAAGTGCTATGTTGACCATTTCCTTCACTTCGAGGTGCTCTGCGAGAAACTGTTCCTTTTCTTGTTGTAGCTGTGCTTTTTATTCATCAAACTTTTCTTGGAGATAAATATTTTCCTTTTCCGCAGCATTGCGTTGCTCTACAAGTAATCCATGTACTTGTTCCAAAGCCTAGGTGGCTTGTTTTGTTTCTTCTTGCGCTCGTCGAATACGAGCTTCGACTGTATCGGCTAGGCAGTGGAGTTGAGCTGGATCATCTCCCAAGTCTGGTTCTCCTGGCATAGTGGAGACTATGTAGCTGGAATCGAGGGCTTGTTGCACCCCTCAGAGTTCAGTCTCAATTCGGTCATACATCTCCTCTTGTTTTGCTTCTTGTTTCTCTGCTATTTCCATTGAAGCATCTTGCAGGGCTACTACGAGGAAGTCAAATTCATTAGAGGTGAGGACGGTCTGCATATTGGTCATGGTGGCCTTTGCTTTCTTCCAGGAGGAAGGTGTCAGAGGAGAAACTTTCCTCTTTTCCAGGGGATCAACCTCATCTTCCTATTGTTCTTCAACCTCTTTGTCATTCAACTCTTTGGCATCACCTCCTTTCTCTCGTGACATTGAAGTAGTCTTCGTGGATGCACTATCTAAATCCTAAACCTCTTTGAACATCTTGGTATTGCTAGGTCCGGGTGTATCCTGCACAGTTTCTGGACTGTCAATGTCAGATATCTTCATAGGGTCTGCTACAATGAGGAGGTCCTCCAACCAGTCCTTGGTGATCTCCTCCAAGTCCTCCTCCATCAATTTATATTAAGATTGGAGTTGTTGCTTGTGTTTGTTAGCGCGCCCTGTGATGTAAATAAAATGTCCATCTATGCTGAACTTCATCAAAGGCTTGAACCAATGTAGAGTGTTTGGAGTCATGCAAGGTTCATACTGTATGGCTATCTTCAGATAATTGTAGTAGGTATGAAATACAACATTGGATTGCCACTGTTTATTCATATCGCTTGAATACCACAGTGTACTGAACTTCACGACCAATGGTTTGAAAGGCTCGATGTCCGGGAAGGTCTCTCCTTCCGGCATATCCCAGGCAATAAAAGTGATTAGGATCAATAGCCAGTTGAAATGAAATTTGTACCCTTGATCCTGTGCCTCTCTGCAGTTGAGTTCTAATTGGTTCACCAGGTACTTCGCCAAGTTCATCTGAAGTCCTTCTGCGCACTTCCTTGCGAGGTCGACTACAAAAATGGTGACTTGGGTGGGTCGGTTCTTTCGTACTAATTTCCTTGCAATCAATTGATAGGAAAGGTGCACTACGCTACTCTAGATAGAAGCTACCTTGTAGCCTCGCATTCCCTTCTTGAAATCGCCATAAGTGTCTTTGATTGTTTGGGCAAGAGCGTGATCCATGGCTTTTCCGGGGTAAAACTCTTGAGGATCAGGTCCTTGCATACTTAACCCCATGATCTGATTGATCAATGTTGGATCAATTGTTATACGATGGTTTAACCACAAATAGCCACCATGGTAACAAGACAACAATAGCTTGATGCATGCATTTACCTCCTAGTGTCGTTCGAAGTGGGGAATCTTCATGACGTTGAGGAAGGTGGACTGCGCGAGGTTCATAGTCCAAGGCTGGGGGATTATATTCAAATTCTTCCCCTTGGTTCTAGTGAGGTACTTATGTGGGGCGAGCATGTTATAGGATTTTTTATCTCCGAGATTGAAGTCGCTAGACTTCAACGCTGCAATCTTATCTTGGTCTACTCGCACTGCGTGTATCCCCTTCAGGAGGTACACAGTGACCAAGGTGTAGTCGAAATATCTAGGCATGATGTCTCGATTTACTACGCCACTCAGAGGTGGAGTATAGGCAGGTAATATAGTCGGGATCAATTTAGCATTCGCTAGATCATCCCTATGCTTGGTTCATTTTTCATCTGATGGTCGGGATGGTCCAGCTCCACGAGAAGTGGACGAAGAGGTTGGCAGTCCTCTCGTTGATGATGCTCGTACACCTATAGACATCAAAATGACTCTTTCATTCATGAGGTCAATAAAAAATTCTTCAATAGCTTGCTCGACAATGCTCAACTCATCCGACATACGCACTCGGGTTTAAAAATATCGGGTTTAGGGGGTATCTTAGACACAGTAATGAGATAGAGAGAAAGAGTGCAATGATCACAGTGTAAAATCACTTAGTCTGCAGGTTCAAACTCTCAGTTGGAAAAAGTGTTTTCGGTGCATGGAGCGATGGGACAAGTAAGTAACTCAGCAACGGGTATGAAGCCTTCATTAACTCTGTTATGTCTATTATGGTGTGGTCCCAACGGTCAGATGGCAAGCTTCCTGTCCATAAATTTCTTTCTATCTGTTTGGAGCATTGATCTAATGGTTATAATGTCCCCCATGACTATATTTCTTCATCATGGCTAAGTGCCATGTGTCGTTGTTCTGATCTCCTGGCGAAGCTCCAATTTTGCAATTTTTCCTTCTACAAAGTTTCTTCAGGATCTCTCTGCAACTTTTCAATCTTAGCTCTCTTCTTACTTAGCTTTCTAGCCTTATTTCCAGTGAGCTTCATCTCGTTCTTCCTTTTTCCATTCTGATTCTTATCTTCTTTTGTTATAGTTACTTCACATTGTTGAGATTCTTTCCTAAGATTCGAGGTTGATCCTTCTTCGTTATCTGGAATAGGTATTTCAATATTCTGTGGGTCTTCTGATGTTCTTGCAACTTCGACATCCGAGTCTCTTGTGTTAAATAGCTTTGATATGTTCTGTTGTTCTTCAATCAAGTGTGAGATCCTTCTAGTCATGAAATCTTTCAATTCTTGCTTCTTCTTCCTTCCTTCTGGCTTGATCTCTTTCAATCCATGGTATTCCTAGTATCATGGTAAACGACGATTTGTCCTCAATGAATTTAATGATCTCAAAATCTTCTTTTGTCGAAGATCTGTTGACAATCATAGGGAGCTTTGTAAGTATTCCATAGAGGGTTATCAATTTTCCTCTGAATAATCCCATTCCTCCCAATGAAGGAATCATAGCAGGCTTTCATAAAAGTTCCCAAGTTCTTTATGTCATAATATTCAACTGTGTTTCCTCATCCAAGACACATTCAACGTCGAAGTCTCCTATTTTTGCCTCAATGCATTCTTTTTCTTTGAAGACCTCTGATAATATGACATGTTAGTGGTCATTCAAGGTTTCCTTCATATGTAGCAATACTTTCTCTGATTCTTTTTGGGATTCTGTCATAAGCTTAGTGTCTTGTCCTTTCTCAGGGTCTACTTGTTCCACATTCATTTTTTCAAGCTTAGCAATCATTCTAGGGCAATCCAAAATTTCATGGTCCATATCTTTACAACAAAGGCAACTACGTCTTCTTCTAGGGAACTCCTTAGCAAGATGTCTGGGTTTTCTGCAACTGTAACAGAGGGTTAATCCTCTGTTTTGTTTAAATGATCCTCAACCTTTCCTGTACTGCAAACTAGGATCATGGTGGTTGGCTTGTAAAAAATTATTTCTAGGATCCTGCATACAATTATTAGTCCAAACATTCTTTATATGCATAGGTATAACATATTTTTCACTATTCTTATTGGATCTACTCATATCAAACCTTCTTTCATCTATTAATACCCTAGTTTTCAAGCTAGGACAGAATCTATCAAATATACCTAGATCCATACTTTTGAAAAAAAAAAAATTGCTTATCTTACTTCTATAGAGCACAAAGTTTTCAAATATAAAACTTTTTCAATATTCTTACCTTTATCAAAGTATAGAGCTTTCAGATCTTACCTCTTTAAGAAAAAAATTTCTCACTTTTACCTTTCTCAGAGCACAAATCTTTCAGATCTTACCTCTTTACTTCAGATCTGACCTCTTTCTTTAGCACAGAGCTCTATAAATCAAGTAGAATAATGTGCACTAGGGCAACAGATCTACGCATAGGGATTTCACAATTTTAGATCGGATCTTTGCAAAAATCTTCTTCTTCCTTAGTCCTAGCAATCACAGTTTCAGTCCCGATACCGCGCACTTCAGTAGCAGATCTACACACAGAGTTTCACTTTTCTTTACTTCAGTTCCCAGCAATCATAGTTTTAGGTCCCGATACTAGGCACTTCAGTGGTAGATCTTCACACAAATTTTCTCTTTTCTTTACTTTAGTTCCCATCAATCATATTTTTAGGGCCCAGTAACGGAACCATTTTTTGGCACAGGGGAAGACCCAGGGTTCAACGCTACAATAGCGCACCAACAAAACCCTAACTACCGGCCCTTTCGAAAACTCCTGCGAAGCAAATGAAGTCTCACCCGAGGTAGAGGCACGGGTGGTTGCAGGACTTAGGTGTCTGCAACCTTAGATGGGACACATATCTGTGATTATAATACTTAATAGAGCACTTAGCACAATTATTCCACCATTGTTTAACCAATATCTACTCCACAAAGAAAACAGAGCATCGCGGCATTCACCCAGATCTAATATATCTAAGCACTTAGCATAACAACATAGATTAGATATAACAGATTCAAGAACTAAGAACATTCATCTATGTCATATCTAACATCCAGATTCATCATAGGCACAAAGCATAAAAAAATCTATCTAATCATCTCAAAGAAATTAGAAAATAACACATAAACACATCAGAACATTGCACATAGAAGAATAACACAGTATTTACGTGGTTCACCCCCACCTTGGGGCTACATCCACCAACTCTTCTTCTTTATTATCTTCTTCAATAGGTTACATGCATAAAGCCTCGAAACCCTTACTCCACCTAGGATAGGATATATGCGCACCTCGCTAGATACTCCTTCCTCATGTTACAACACAAAGCCTTCCACAGTTTATCATAGAACACTTGCACTTAGCTCTTCAAGTCCCTCACAATATGCATAGAGCACTTCCAATCCTTCAATCACAAAGATCTAGCACTTAGCCATTCATATCACATCACATAGATGCATGCATACACTCTATATAGCCTAGGCATCTATTTATACTTTACAAAGTAGGCCTAATCATGGGTAAACCCATGGGCCGACATCCACTTCCCATTACATAATCCCAAAACCCTAAAAGGACCCAAAAAGGAGCCGAGATCCCGTGATCTCTGCTTCGTCTTGCACTCCATCTTCGACAGGCCTTCAAAGTCCCCAAAATGGTCAAACTTGACCAAGGATATCCAAAAATTGGTCAAGGGCCAACATAGTTCCTCTGATGCAACATAATATTGCTTCGTAGGCTGAGGCGCTAGAGATTTCTATGAAGCTAGAGGCATCCCCTATGGGAGAATCCAACTCAGGTATGAGTCAAATATTGAGTCAGCTAACTAGTTTGTCCCTGCAGGTCGAGGATATAAACAAAGATAAGGGAAAAGATAAAAGAGAAGACATTTGATATGTCAGAAGCAGATCGAAATGCCATGACAAGGAGCATTTCCCCCTATTTCATGAATACTTGGCCTCTGGAGCTCCGATCCCTTTGAAGCAAGTCACCTTACCCTAGTGTGAGGTATGCATAAATAGGCATTGCCCTTGTGAGTGCTATTACATGCAGAAATACATTTGGACACCCAAAAATTTGTATTGTACGTTATGTAAGTCCATGGGGCATGATGACAGGGATTGTAGGGCTTACGATCTCATGCATGAAAGGTCGAGAGACATATACAAGATTCAAGGCGAAGTATAGCAAGAAGGAACACTATGCAGTATAACTCCCCTAGGAGAGGAAACTTCAATCCTCGTGGTGGATTCAGAGGCAGAGGATGAGGAGGAGGAATGGGTCGAGGTCAAGGAAAGGTCATCTTTTACAACTGCACACAACCGGGACACTTAGAAAGGGATTGCTAGAACCCTTTCACTACTTGTAGCTACTACAGTTCCTTCGAACACATTATAGAAGATTGTCCTGTGTTGTTGGCTAAGCTTCAGGAAAGACGAGGACCTCAGCAGAACCCGCAACTACAACGGATATATGTTGAACCTCGTGGAGAAGACCCTAGAGTCGCTATTATCACTAGAGGAGGCATTGTTACATGAGAAGACAAGATGACCCAAGAAAATATTGCAGAAGACTCAGGAATCAGGAAAGCTGCAGAGAATACCCAAACATTTGATGCAAAGAAAGAAAGACGAATATTTGAGGAGGAAAGAAAAGAGTTCAAAGTAGACCAAGGGTCTTCATGAAAGACACGGCTAGAAGTAAGAGAATATAGAATGCCTCTGGCATTTGATCGGTCTACTTCACCAAAAGAAGGAAAAGAGGTAAGCAAGATCATGGAATTTTTATATACTTGTATTAAGTTGATTTAGCATGAGAGCGTTGTACAAGAACTATAAAATTTAATCAGAAAATATGAGATAGGAAAGATAGACACCTTACTGAATAGGGTAGTACACCAAATTGCTAAAAATAGAAAGACAAACAAGGAAATACACTTGAATGCTCAAATAGGAGAGTATGATATAGACTATGTGGTCCTCGACTTAGGGTTGGAGGTCAATGTCATGACGAAGCAAACCTGGGCACTGATGGGAAAACCGAAGTTGATTTATTCCCCTATCAGTCTTAGGATGGCTAATCAACAAGATGTAAGCCCCTTTGGTAGACTGGAACATGTCCCCGTGGACATCAACAAAGTAAGAATGTTTGCAGATTTTGAGGTAATTGAGATAGTTGATGATAGTCATCCTTACCCCGCGCTTTTAGGAATTGATTGGGCTTTTAATAATTCCACTGTGGTTGATTTAAAGAAAAGACATATGAATTTTGAAAGAGATGGACTTAGGGTCATTTCACCTTTAGATCCAGATGAAGGTTAGAGATACATAGAACCTATCAGAGAAGAAGACCATGCATATGAACTAGAAAACATATACAAGCTCACATCCAGATAGCAGGATTACATTAATCCCACGACCGATGGAAACCTAAGCTAGTGAAGTGACAATGCATGTTCATCAGACTCAGAAGAAGCACTGGAGAACTGGCAGATTAAAATGTATGAATTATATACAAGAAGATGTGCTAGAATAACTAGAGAAGTTTGTTGGATTGGCACAACAGTAAGTAACTTACCTACCTTTGATGGTCTGAATCCTTTATAAACCTTCTTGTCGGAATTTAAAGAAAGTGTACCAATGCAACAAAGATTGTTGGCAATGGATGAGGCCTTGAAGACACACCAACAAGATGGTGGGGAACACATAAAAACAACATAACATAATGGGTACAAGGTCATACCATGATGACAATGCGGTTCTCAGCACAAGTAGAAGGCTTCAATGTCCGCGACACAGGTCAAAGTTTTCCAAAGGACCATGTGCGAAGTTTCAAGGAAGCCTGGAGAAAAATTACTCATGAACAGTGGGTCCACAAATTCATTAACACACTGGGCACGACACCTATCAACTGGTACCTTCAAGCAGAGCTACGTCTTGTCACTGCAAATTGGGAAGGTATGACTTAGAATTTTGTAACTACCTTCTTATTTAAAAGTCAATATCCTTTAGTAGATCAAGCATTACAAAATGTAATACAAAAATTATTTGAGGAGGCACCTAGCCTCCCTATAGAACAAGAAGAGGACGAATGGACTACGCCCCTCCAGAAACTGCAAGGTTGTTACAACATCAATGTTGATGAAGACGATGATCCTAGGAAGGTGAACATCGCATAAACAGAAGGCCAAAGAGATGTGGAAGGACAAGGAGTTGAGTTACCATTCATTGGACAATTGATCAAGATTAAGAATATCAATATTGAAATGGAGCCGACACCGAAGCTTACAAATGTTGGAGATTACTAGGATGTTGCTACTATTGACAAGATAACGGAGTTACTGCATGAATATTAGGACTTATTTCCAACCAAGTTCATTGATATGAAGGGAATTAAAGGGCCTATGGGAGAGATGAGGATCCCTTTGAAGCCAGATGAAAGACCAGTCAAACAGAGACCCTATAGATTGAACCCTAAGTATAAGGAAAAAGTGAATATTGAGCTCGACAGAATGTTGGAAGCAGGAATTATAGAACCTATCGAAGAATCAAAATGGATTAGCCCTATGGTGGTGTAGGAAAAGAAGATAGGAGATATCATGATCTTTTTTGATCTCAGGAAGCTCAATGATGCCTATTTTCATGACCCCTTCCCTACACCATTCAATGATGAAGTGTTGGATAATGTGGGAGGCCAGGAGGTATATTCTTTTACAGATGGATTCTCGGGATACCATCAGATCCGGATTGCCAAGGAGGATTTCCGTAAGACCACATTTGCAATATAATGGGGGTTCTACCAGTATACAGTGATGCCATTTGGATTGAATAATGCCCCAACCATCTTTTCTAGGGTGTTGGTCGACGCATTCAAAGAGTTCCTACATAAATTTCTAGAAGCATATTTTGATGATTGGACTGTTTTTATTTTATTGAAAAATCATATTGAATGTCTAAGGCTAATGCTGGATAAATGCAGGCAATGTCAAATTGCCTTGAACCTAAAGGCATTTTATTTTCATGATTTGGAGTGTTTTTAGGTCATATTGTATGTAAGTAGGGATTGTTGGTAGACCCATCCAAAATTTCCATTATAGTTGATCTACCCCCTCTGACTTCAGTCAAACAACTGTGCACTGCCCTGGGACATACTAGATATTACATAAATTTCATTAAGGGATATGCCCAGATTAAAACTCCCATGGAGAATCTTTTGAAGAAGGATCGTCATTTTAATTGGACAGAACAATGCCAGCAGAGCTTCGACACACTGAAACAAAAAATGGTCACTGCACCTATTCTAGTGTTCACAGATTGGAGTAAGGAGTTTCATGTGCATGTCATGTTGATACTAAGAGGGGGGTGAATCATTATCAAGTACAATTTAAAACCCTTTTCAACTTATACTTAAACCATTCAAATATATCCAATGAGTAATGAACAATAGTATAAGAGTTACACCAATACACCATAATACACCATGCACAATATATGAGAAATAATCAATAGTTTATTGTTCAAGGGAAGTAATGACTTCCAAAGGTAGCTACAACTTCCAAATGTAGAGGGAGGGATAAACCTCCAAGAGTAAGATACAATCCTACAATATCAAGAGAGAGTTGAACTCTCCATCCTTGCCCCTTTCCTTCCACCCAAGAATATATGAGAGATAATAAAAATTTACATTAAATCATCACCATCAACCAATCATCACATAGAACCTGATAATGCTTCCTGAGACTTCTTCAATTTCTGAAATTCTTCAATTCTTGGATTACTCTGATCCTGTAGATAATATTACTCAATGTATTCTCTGAAACTCCTCCATTTTTCACTCCTTGAATCCTCCCCGAAAAGAGGTTATAGAAAGAATGGTAGACTTTATTCAATTCTGGTTTGTTCAAAAGACCCAACTTGTACAGCATGCCTGCGCTCAATATTTAACATCCAACTCTGAAAATCACACACAAGAAACTACAGTTTGTAATATTTCCAATGGAAGTGGTCCCGCTTCATTTGGATTATGTATGAAAACGTTATGACTGTTTTACCCGGAACACTTGTTTATTGACTAGCTTCAGGACTGGTCACAAACCCTATCTTCCATAGAGTGTATCTCCATAATTATAGAGAATCAAGAGTTGAAAATTTTACCAAAGGTACCTTGATATGTCTTCTCAATACCATATCAATTTTACCATCTGAATCGTTCTAGAAAAAAAGTTATAGAAAAAATGGTAATATGACATGAAAATAACATACCTTAGAACACATCACCAAAAGACTTCATCCTCCCTTGAAATCCGGCGTTCTTTTCTTCTTATTACCTCTGAAATTTGACTTGTATAAAATGAATGCATAATGATGTTTATTTATACCATTTATGTCACTTCCTTTTAACATTAGGGCAGACCTGACACTTTCCTATTTTGTAATTATTTTCCTTAATTATTTTCAGAGCCTACATGTACTTCCTTCTTCAATTCACTTTGTCATCTTCAAAAATTCATTTCTCCTCAACCATGAGGATCCACGTGACGTGTCACATACCACCAGAAACATCATGATGTATACTATCCATTCATGGGTGTTGTATATGCATGTGCATTTTCCTTCATGTCCAAATACCTTCATCAATCTTGCGGTCGAAAACCCATGACTAGGGTTGACATCAATGACAACAACCAATCTTCCAACAATCTCCCCCTTTGTCATTGATGGAAACACTCATGCTCCCCCTATCATCATGATCCCAATTTCTCTCCCCCTTTGACATCAATGGAAAAGAGTATGGCTTCTCCCCCTGAGTTTAATGGCAAAAGGTAACCTTCTTCTTTGGGGT
>SNQJ01S0040352.1:100600-120339 GCA_010110895.2 Picea sitchensis
TTTCACTCCTTGAATCCTCCCCAAAAAGAGGTTATAGAAAGAATGGTAGACTTTATTCAATTCTGGTCTGTTCAGAAGACCCAACTTGTACAGCATGCCCCGCGCTCAATATTTAACATCTGATTCTGAAACTTGCACACAATAAAAGACAGTACATACTATTTCCAATGGAAGTGGTCCCACTTCATTGGGATTCTGTATGAAAAAGTTATGACTGTTTTACCCGGAACACCTGTTTATTGACTAGCTTCAGGACTGGTCACAAACCCTATCTTCCATAGAGTGTATCTCCATAATTATAGCGAATCAAGAGCTGAAATTTTTACCAGAGGTACCTTGACATGTCTTCTCAATACCATATTGATTTAACCATCTGAATCGTTCTAGAAAAAATGTTATAGAAAAAATGGTAAGATGACCTGAAAATAACATACCTTAGAACACATCACTAAAAGACTTCATCCTCCCTTGAAATACGACCTTCTTTTCTTCTTATTACCTCTGAAATTTGACTTGTATCAAATGAATGTATAATGATGTTTATTTATACCATTTATGTCACTTCCTTTTAACATTAGGGCCAACCTAACACTTTCCTATTTTGTAATTATTTTCAGGGCCTACATGTACTTCCTTCTTCAATTCACTTTGTCATCTTCAAAAATTCATTTCTCCTCAACCATGAAAATCCACGTGACGTGCCAAATACCACTGGAAAAAACATGATGTATACTATCCATTCATGGGTGTTTTATATGCATGTGCATTGTCCTTCATGTCCAAATACCTTCATCAATCTTGTGGTCCAAAACCCATGACTAGGGTTGACATCAATGACAACAACCAATCTTCCAACATGTCAATGCATCTTCCATTGCATTAGGAGTTGTGTTAGCACAACCAGGTGAAGTAGATATCGACCATCTGTTAGCCTTTGCCAGAATAAAGTTATCAATTGATGAGATTAATTACACCACTACTGAGAGAGAAGGGTTAGCCATGGTGTATGAACTGCAGAAATTTCACCACTACTTGTTGGGAGGGCACTTTAAAATGTTTACTGATCACTCCAGGATAAAATACATAGTCAACAAGCTAGTGTTGGGGGGAATAATATGAAAATGGATTCTATTATTTCAAGAATATGACTTTGAGATCGTAGTTAAGCCTGTAAGAATGAACAAAGGTCCTGGCCACTTGTCAAGGTTGGAACATGGAGAAGAGCCGAACAGTTTGGAGGATACACTACAGGATGAAAAATTACTGGACATTAGAAATATTGATGACCACTTCGCAGAGATAGTCCAATTCATGTCCACAGGAATGGCACCTAGCGAATATACAATTCCCCAGAAGAAACAACTAGTAGTGTGTGCTACAAACTTTTCACTTATAGTTGGACAGCTATATAAGATGGGACCTAACGAGATATTGAGAAGATGTGTTATGGAGGCAGAGCGACCACTGATCCTCACAGAAGGTCATGAAGGCATCAGAGGAATACATTACGCAAGGAAAGAAACTATGAAAAAGGTTCTTAGAGCTGACCTTTGGTGGCCTACCTTACACAGAGATTGTAAAGACTATTACAGAGCCTATGATGTATGCCAAAGAGTTGGGAAACCATCCAGAAGAGATGAAATTCCATTAGCACCACAGATGTCCCTACAAGAATTTGAGAAATGGGCCATTAACTGTATTGGACCTATCAATCCACCAAGAAAGCATACAAGAGCTATGTACATAATTACTGTGACATAATACTTGACAAGATGGGCTAAAGCAAGATCAATTAAGGATTTTAGTGCAACTACAACTGCATGCTTCATATTTGATGACATCATAACCATGTTTGGATGCCCAAAGATCCTTATGAGTGATCAAGGCACACATTTCATAAATAAAACAGTTGAAGCCCTGACTAAGGAATTTGAAGTCCACTATCAAAAGAGAACACCCTACCATCCACAGGAAAATGGGACAGTGGAAGAATTCAACAAGATTTTGGAGATAGTGCTGACCAAGATTTGCAGTGTGAACAGGGATGACTAGGATTTAAGAGTACCAGCAGTACTATGGGCCTATAAGACCACTTGCAAGAAGCTAACAATGCAGACCCCTTTTAAGTTGGTGTACGGTCTCGAAGCTGTTGTCCCAATGGAATACCTTGTACCAAGCTTAAGAATTGATTCTTTTACAGATATGGATGACACTAGCGCTGTTCGAGAGAGACTTGCACAGTTGATTGAACTAGAAGAAGAGATATTTATTGCAGGATTCCATCAGTAGATACAGAAGGAAAGAGAGAAGGCCTACCACAACATACACATCAAGAACAAGGCATTTAAACAAGGTGATCTAGTACTTGTATATGAAAGTAAGTTCATAAAGCATCCTGGTAAGTTTAGAATGCATTGTCTTGGACCATATGAGGTTGCCTATGTTATAGAGGGAGGAGCTGCGCAATTGAAGACTTTGAATGGAGAATGGAAGGAAGGATTAGTGAATGGGAGCCGATTGAAATTGTACTATGACAACCAGCTACCCCGCAACTCTCAGTAAACGCAAGAGGAAAAGAGTCTAGGTACCAGGTGTAGTTGAAACTGGGTACCAGACACGGAAAAGACAGTTTTTACAAGGAAGGAGAGGAGGCACAGAGCAGAAAGAAAAGGCTACATTGTGCAGTCTAAAGTCGAAGTAACACAGAAGGATGATATCTAAAGTGCCTCGAGATGAGTCACAGGTGAGTGTTGGGGGCCTGTTGGCCCTTGGTTATGAAAGAAAGTGAAGATCAAGGAAGAAAATACATAATGTGAACTGTGTGGAAGACACAGTGACTATTACTGGGTCGAAGTGAACAAAAGAGCAGAAAAGGAGGAGCTAAGTAAAAGGAATCAAGTCATTGGACGAGGATATCGGGTATGGTAGATCAATAATAAATAAGGATCGTGGAAAACTCAGCAAGCATAAAAATCCACCATTGGATGATTTGGAGCACTGCGCGAGGAAGAAGGAAAGACAGGCTGGTGAAGCCCTGGAAATGCGGGTCAAGTTGACCTAGGGTTTTAGACACCTAGGGTTTTGGTATCTAGAGTTTTGGAACCCTAGGTTTCATCCTAAGGATGTCGGTGAGCTATTGTAATATATAAATAAAGGTCAAGAGAACCTGGGTTGGGTTGTTTTGGGTTGTTATTGTGGTTGTTGATGGTTAGTTTTGTTGTTGGTGTATTTGTCATTGTGTGATTGAGAGAGTAATATTGAGTGAGAGAGAAGTGTTGAGTACGAGATCCTTTTGTACTGTAATATCTTCAACTGGGTGCAAAGATCAATCCTGCAGCTGGGTGCACAGGAAGGGGAGAGATAGTGAGGAGAAGAAAGAAGATATGCTAGCTAAGAGCGCATACAAGAACTATATGCTTCATCTTAATAAATTATAAAGAACATTTCTTTGGACGTAGACCTAGAGAGAGGGTGAACCAAATATATTTTGTGTTATGTGCGATTGATACTCTGTTCTTTGTCATTTGATATGTTGTTAGTTGCATTATTGTGTTAGATCTACTAGAGATTTGTGCAGAGTAGATTTGAGCTGATAAGTGATCTAGGTGCATGTTGTATTGTTCTACTGTTATATCCACTTGATATTCCCTTTGGTTTTAGACACCTTTGTCCTGCAAACCCCCCATAACTGCTTCGGGTGAGACTGCATCTGCTTCACAGATGTTGCCGAAAGGACTAGTAGTTAGGGCTTGTTGGTGCGCTCTTGGAGTTGAACCCTGGATCTGCGCCTGTGCCAACACTCTATCACATTATTTGGTACTGACCATTCTCTAATGGATTTTATATTCTCAAGATCCACTGTTATCCCATCCTTTGAAATGATATGCCCCAAATAATTATTTTTCTTTTGATAAAATGAGAACTTTCTCAATTTGGCATACAACTGATGCTCCCTTAATACTTGCAACACCATATTCAAATTATGTTCATGCTCTTCTTCTGACTTGGAATATATAAGAATGTCATCCAAAAATAAAATGACAAACTTGTCTAAATATTCTCAAAAAACACCATTCATTAAGCAGATGAAAACAACTAGTGCATTTGACAACCCAAATGGCACCATTGTGAACTCATAATGACCATACCTTGTCCTGAAGGCGGTCTTGATGATATCTTCCTCTTTAATCCTTATTTGATGGTATATTTATCTAAGATCTATCTTTGAAAATATCTTGGCATCCTTAAATTGATCAAAGAGATCATCAATCCTTGGCAGATGATACTTGTTCTTAATAGTCACTTTAATCAACTGTATGAAATCAATGCACAATCTTAATGTTCCATATTTATTTTTCATGAACAATACTGGGGCACCCCAAGGTGACACACTTGGGCGTATATACCCCTTCTTCATAAGTTCTTCAAGCTGCATTTGCAACTCCTTCAACTCTAGTGCACTCATTCTGTAAGGAGTCTTTGACACTGGAGATGCTCCAGGCATTAAATTTATAGAGAAATCAATATCTCTCTTTGGGGGTAGTCCTGGCACCTCCTTGAACACATCTTCAAAATCTTCCAGGGTTGCATAATCTTCCAAATTTGGCACCTTATATTTAGATGTCTCCTCCATATGAGCTACAAATAATTGACACCCTTTTCTATAAAATATCTTCAACTGCAATGCCGAAATTTCTCTGATGGTTACTGCCCTGGGAATCCCCTACACTTTCCTTAGGCGGCCTTCCTCATCCAATAAAGTAAATGCATTGTTATGACAGTCTAGGATAGCATGATGTTGATCCAACCAATCCATCCCAATTAGATAGTCATAAGAACCTAAAGAAAAGATGTTCAAATCTTCCCTGGTGTTCAACCCATTCATGTCCATAAGACATGACTTAACCATCTCATTAAATTTTCTTTTGGCTCCGGTAGCCAGCTGCAACAACCAATATTTTCCATGCTTGTTTCTTGGCAAATGAAAAATTTCCACCATCTTAGGATCGATATAACTATGACTAGCTCCTGAATCAATTAAAATAACAATGGTTTGATTGTTTATCATACCTTCCACTTCAATCATATGTGACTGATACTCTGCTTGCTTGTTGTCTAGGGTTGCATAGATCCTTGGAACATTTCTACCCATGTCCTCCACTTTTTCAGCTTCCTGTACAATGTGAACAGTCCTCCCTTTTTCACCTCTGTGAGGACAATATCTGAACATATGATCCCCTTTAAAACCCCAGCATTGAATAGGTGGCTGCCTTGGCCTTTGACCCCCTGACTCAATTGTTTTGGTTTTTCTAGGACTTTGATGTCCCTAAGTATTATTTCTGAAGAATGGTGGCTTAGCTCCCTTCTTCCTCTGATCCATCTTGAACTTATTTTTATCTTCCCAATATTTTTGGAAAGTTGGCCTTGATTTTTGTTGATCATATAGGCATTTAGATTGCCTTATGGTCTCCTCCAATTTATTTGGATCATCATACTATATTTTTGTTAGCCCTAGGTTGTTAAAGGAAGCGAATATCAAGGAGGAAAAGGTGAAATGCAAACTTCGCAGAAGACACAGTGATTGATACTGGGTCGAAGTGAGCAAAAGAGTAGAAAAGATGGAGCGAAGCTCGAGAAGGAAATTCGTTGGACAAGGATATCAGGGATGATAGATAAGCAAGAAAGAAGGATCGTGGACATGTTAGCTAGCGGAAAAAGCCACCATTGGATTCTTTGGAGCACCGCGTGAGAAGGAAGATAGCCTGGCGAAGCCCTAAAAATATGGGTCAAGTTGACCTAGGGTTTTAGACACCTAGGGTCTTGGTATCTAGGGTTTTGGACACCTAGGTTTCAGCCTAAGGCTGACGATGAGCTATTGTAATGTATAAATAGAGGTCAAGAGGACCTAGGTCAGGTTGGTATCAAGATAGGTTTTCATTGTTGATGTGAGTGATTATTGTATTATGAGAGAGAACTACTAAGTGGGGGAGCCTTCTGGTATTGTAAGATATTCAGCTAGGTGTGAAGATTAACCCTGCAGCTGGGTGCATAGGGAGGGAAGAGAAAGAGAGGAGAAGAAATAAGATCTTCTAGCTAAGAGCACAGACAAGAGCTGTATGTTTTACCTCAATATATTATAGCACAATTATGTGGATGTATCCCTAAAGAGAGGGTGAACCACATATATTTTGTGTTGTTTGTGATTGGTATTTGGTGTTTGTCTTTGATATATTGTGATTGCATTACTTCTTTAGATCTGATAAGTAGATGTGCAGAATAGATCTAAGTTGATAAGTGATATATGAATGTTGTGTTTTTCTGGTGCTAGATCCACTTGATATTCCCTTTGGTTGTAGACATCTCTAACCTACAACCCCCTCATAAATGCTTCGGGTGAGATTGCATCTACTTCACAGGTGCTGCCAAAAGGGCCAGTAGTTAGGGCTTGTTGGTGCATTCTTGGAGCTAAACCCTAGGTCTACCCCTATGCCAACAAATGGTTCTGTTGCCGGAACTAGATTCCTTTTAAGGGAATGTCAAGGTGGTTTCCATCAAATACAAAGATTCAAAAGTGGATAGAGGATCAAGAGAAGGACTTCGCTGAAGCCCAGAATAAGAACCCTAATATTAGCACTAACAATTGGCTAGAAATATATATCTTCACTTATATACACGAGATATTCTTTGGAGGGATCCATCAGGAGCTATATGAGTGGCTAGATAGATTAGCCAATACCCAGCTCGAGATCCGATCCAAACTTCTTGTGGTTTGGATGTCAGAGTTGATCAAGAAGGTCAAGAAAGATGATAACACCGTATCACGAACAGTAGATCTCTGGTTCGATAGTACATCACAGAGTTTTTTTTTGATAGGGTAGAGTCGTACAACCAAGATGAAAGATATTTCTTTAAGGGACCCAGAGGAAAATTTTTACAATTCTTGAAGATGAGATTCAAGATGTTGTTGCATGAGAAGAACATCTTGAAGACACAATAGATTGGTTGGATCCGGAAAGGATAATGTTCAAGAATTTAGACAACGTCAATGACACATAAGATGGACATATGCACAGTGGGATAGTGTTCCCAGAGGTCTACCTTGCAAACCTGTTTAAGTAGAACTATGGGGAGGAGGGTTTCTACAATGGAGAAGAAGAAGATCTGATGGACAAAGAAAATTCAGAACTCGTCGGGATACAGGAAGGACAGGCTGAATAAATTCATCGAGGATAACTTGAAAACTCAGAAACTGCACAGACCATCGAAGTAAGTACTGTTATCCTTCCTAATGATTCAGTCTTAAGAAACCATAGTAATCCCAGTCACCAGAGCATCTGGAGCACTGTCCATAGTATCCCACCACATATTCAATCAGGAACCCTAGGAATATCTATGGCATATGAGATGAGGCTTCCTATCTTTAGGGGATATGGATCTGAAGATCCCGATCAACACTGGTTTCTATGTGAAGCCATATAGAACATTAAGAATGTCATAGATGAATCTGTCAAAAGAAACCAGTTCATTACAACTCTTAGAGATCACGTACTAAGTTGGTACATGAAACTTGTCTAAGGACTTGCATAGCCTAAGCCATTGAATCAGATAAAGAATGTGTTGATTGCATAATTAAAGAAACCTAAGTCAGAATCCTAATGTATCACAGAGCTGAAAGAGATCAAGCAGAATGTAGTTGAAACTGTTTAGGAGTTTGATCAGAGATTCAAGACCTTAATAGGCTGATTAACTTTTCATATCCCAGACGAGAAGAACAAGGAATGTTTCATTCTTTCTCTTCTACCACACATCAGGGTTCCCCTGATGCAGCAGAATATTGCTTCACATGCTAAGGCATTGGAGATCACCATGAATATAGAATCAATCCCCATGGGAGAATCCAGTTCAGGGATGAGTCAGATCCCGAGTCAGCTAACTAGCTTGTCTCTGCAGGTCGAAGATATGAAGAAAGACAAGGGAAAAGATAAAAGGGAAGACATCTGGTGTGTCAGATGCAAATCAGAAGGTCATGAAAAGGAACACTTCCCTTTATACAATGAATATTTGTCTTCTAGAGGTCTGATCCCTTTGAAGCAAGTCACCTTACCCTGGCGCAAGGTATGTAGAAACAAACATCATACTGAAAAGTGCTATTATATGCAAAAGTATGTTCAGACACCTACAAATTTGTATTGTACATTCTATAAGTCTATAGGACATGATGATAGGGATTTGAGGGCTTATGATCTCATGCATGAAAGGTCAAGATACATATATAATATCCAAGGCGAAGTACAAAAATAAGGAAACACTATGCAGTACAACTCCCCAGGAAGAGGAAACTTAAATCCTCACAGTGGATTCAGAGGAAGAGGACGAGGATGAGGAATGGGTTGAGGCTGAGGACAGATCATCTGTTATAACTACGCACAACCTAGACACCTTGCAAGGGATTGTTAGAACCCTTGTACTACTTGCAGATACTGCAGCTCGTTTGACCATGTTATAGAAGATTGTCCTATACTGCTAGCTAAGCTTCAGGAAAGACGAGGACCCCAACATAACCCACAAGAGAAATTGATCTATGTTTAAACTCATGGAGAATACCCTAGAGTCACTTTTATAACTAGAGGAGGCATTGTTATAGGAGAAGACAGACTGACACAAGGGAAGACTACAGAAGATTCGGGAATCTGGAAAGCTGCAGAGAAGACCCAAAATTTTGATGCAAAGAAAGAAAGACAGATGTTTGAGGAAGCTAGGAAAGAATTCAGAGGAAACCAAGGCTCTAAATCAAATACAAGACCATAAGTGAGATAATATGGAATGCCTCTGGCATTTGATCGGTCTGCTTCACCAAAAGAAGGAAAAGAGGTAAGCAAGCTCATGGAATTTTTATACACTTGTATTAAGTTGATTCAAGATGAAAGCATTGTACAAGAATTACAAAATTTAATCAGACAATATGAGCAAGGAAAGATAGATCCCTTACTGAATAGGGCAGTACACGAAATTGGTAAGAAGAGAAGGAAAAATAAGGAATTACATTTGAACGCTCACATAGGAGAATATGAGATAGACTATGTCACCCTCGAATTAGGGTCAAAGGTCAATGTCATGACGAAGAAAACCTGGGAACAGATGGGAAAATTGAAGTTGATCTATTCCCCTATCAGGCTTAGGATGGCTAACCAGCAAGTTATCAGCCCATTTGGATGATTGGAGCATGTCCCTATGGACATTGATGGAATAAGAACATTTTTCGATTTTGAGGTAATTGAAATAGTTGATGATAGTTTCCCTTACCCTGCGTTGTTAGGAATTGATTGGGCCTTCAATAACTCTATTGTTGTTGAATTAAAGAAAATAAGTATGACTTTTGAAGGAGACGGCCTGACGGTCATCGAACCTTTATATCCAGATGAAGTTTAGCAATACACAGAGCCCATCAGAGAAGAATATTGTGCATATGCACTAGAAAACATATACAAGCTAACAGCCAGACAACAAGACTACATTAATCCTACAACTGACGGGAACTTAAGTTGGTGAAGTGACAATGCGTGTTCATCAGATTCAGAAGAAGCATTAGAGAACTGGCAGAACCAGATGTATGAAGTGTTTGCCAGAAGATGTGCTAGATTAACCAGAGAAGTTCGTTAGATCGACACAACAGTAAGTAACTTACCCACATTTGATGGTCTGAATCTGTTAGAAGCCTTCCTATCAGACTTGGAAGAAAGTATACCAATAGAACAGAGGTTTTTGGCCATGGATGAGGCCCTGAAGGCCACACCAGCAAGATGGTGGGGGACACATAAAATTAATATCACAGACTGGATACAATGTCATAGTTTGATGACAACATGGTTCTCGACACAAGAAGAAAGCTGTGAAGTAAGGTACACAGGTCAAATCTTCCTAAAAGACCATGTGTGAAGCTGCGAAGAATCCTGGAGCAATGTCCCTTGAGAATAGTGGGTGCACAAATTCATTAACATGCTGGACACTACACCTATCAAATGGTACCTTCAAGCGGAGCTGTGCCTCATCACTGCAGACTGGGAAAGTATGATTCAGAATTTTGTAACCACCTTTTTATTTGAAAGTGAATATCCTTCAGTATACCAAGAATTACATATTATGAGACAAAACATATTTGAAGAGGCATCTAGCCTCCCGTTAGAACAAGAAGAGGATGAATGGAATACACCCCTCCAGAAACTATAGAGTTGTTACAACATCAAGGCTGATGAAGACGATGATTCAAGGAAGGTGAAAATCACAAAGACAAAAGGACAAAGAGATGTGGAAGGACCAGGAGTTAAGCTACCATTTATTGGACAACCAATCAAGATTAAAAAAGTCAATATTGGAACAGAGGAGACACCGAAGCTCGCCAATGTCAGAGATTATTGGGATGCTGCTACCATTGACAAAATTATATATTCGTTGCACGAGTATCAGGACTTGTTTCCGACCAAGTTCACTGATATGAAGGGTATTAGAGGGCCTATGGGAGAGATGAGGACCCCTTTACAACCAGATGCTAGACCAGTCAAACAGAGACCTTACAGATTGAACCCTAAATATAAGGAAAAAGTGAAGATTGAGCTTGACAAAATGTTGGAAGCAGGGATTATAGAGCCTGTGGAAGAATCAGTGTGGATAATCCCTATGGTGATGCAAGACAAGAAAACAGGAGAAATCGAGATATGTGTAGACCTCAGGAATTTGAATGATGCTTATCTGGATGACCCTTTTCCTACACCATTCACAGATGAAGTGTTAGATAACGTGGGAGTCCAGGAGGTATATTTGTTTACAGACAGATTTTGAGGATACCATCAGATACACATTGCCAAGGAAGACCGCCACAAGACCACATTTTCCACAGAATGGGGATCCTACCAGTATACAGTAATACCATTTGGATTGAATAATGCCCCAGCCATATTTTCCAAGGTGGTGGTCGAAGCGTTCAAAGAGTTTCTGCATAAATTTCTAGAAGCATATTTTGATGACTGGACTATTTTTAGTTTGTTGAAAAATCATATTGAATGTCTAAGGCTAATGTTGGACAAATGCAGGTAGTGTCAAATTGCTTTGAATCTGAAGAAGTGCATTTTCTTTTCACCATTTGGAGTTCTATTAGGACATATTGTATGTAAGCAAGGACTGCTGGTAGATCCATCCAAGATCACTATTATAGTTGATCTACCCCCTCCTACAAAAGTTAAATAGTTGCACACTGCACTGGGACACACAGGATACTACAGGAAGTTCATTAAGGGATATGCTTAGATTACAACACCCATGGAGAAGCTGTTGAAAAAGAATTGTCAGTTTCGTTGGACTGAAGAATGCCAACAGAACTTCGACACACTGAAATAGAAAATGGTTACTATGCCCATTCTCATTTTCCCATATTGGACCAAGGAGTTTCATGTGCATGTCGATGCATCATCCATTGCATTGGGAGTTGTGTTATCACAGCCAAGAACATGAGACATCGACCACCCATTAGCCTTTGTTAGCAGGAATCTATCCACAACTCAAATTAATTATACCACTACTGAAAGAGAGGGATTAGCCATGGTGTACGCATTACAGAAATTTTGCCACTATTTGTTGGGAGGACACTTTAAAATGTTTACTGATCACTCCGTGCTGAAGTACCTAGTCAACAAGCCAGTGTTGGGGGGAAGGATATTCATATGGCTGCTACTATTTCAAGAGTATGATTTTGAGATCATAGTAAAACTAGGAAGAATGAACAAGGGTCTTGACCACTTGTCGAGGTTGGAACATGGAGAAGAGCCCACTAATTTGGAAGATACATTGCCAGATGCACAACTACTAGCTATTAGAAAGATCGATGATCACTTCACAGAAATAGTCCAGTTCCTGTCAACAGGAATGGCACATAGTGAGTATACAATTCCATAGAAGAAACATCTAGTAGTGTGCGTTGCATATTTGTCACTTATAACTGGACATCTATACAAAATAGGCCCAGATGAGATATTGCGAAGATGTGTTATGGAGGCACAATGACCATTGATCCTTGCAAAATCTCATGAAGGCATTATAGGAGGAAATTATGCAGGTAAAGCAACTGCGTAGAAGGTTCTTAGAGATGGCCTTTGGAGGCCTACCTTACACAGAGATGTTAAAGACTATTCTAGAGCTTGCGATGTATGCCAGAGAGTTGGGAAACCATCTAGAAGAGATGAAATGCCATTGGCACCACATCTGACCCTACAAGCATTCGAGAAATGGGCCATTGACTTTGTTGGACCTATAAATCCACCAGGAAAGTGTACAAGAGCAAGATACATCATCACTGCGACAGAGTACTTGACCAGATGGGTCAAAGAAAGAGCAGTCAAGGACTGTAGTGCAACTATAGCTGCACACTTCATATTTTATGAAATCATAACCAGGTTTGGATGCCCAAATATCCTCATGAGTGATCGAGGAACACATTTCATAAATAAGGAAGTTGAAGCCTTGACTGAAGAATTTACAGTCCACCATCAGAAGAGCACACCGTACCATCCTCAAGCAAATGGGACAGTTGAAGCATTCAACAAGATTTTGGAAACATAACTAACCAAGATTTTTTGTGTGAAAAGAGATGATTGGGATTTGAGAGTACCAACAGTGTTATGGGCATATAGAACCACTTGCAAGAACATGACAATGCAGACCCCTTTTAAGTTGGTTTATGGTCTTGAAGTTGTTGTTCCAATGGAGTATTTGGTACCAAGCCTGCGAATTGTTGTCTTTACAGGTATGGATGATACTGGAGTTGTTCAAGAGAGGCTTGCATAGTTGGTCGAACTTGAGGAAGATCAATTCATTGCAAGATTCCATCAGCAAGTTTAGAAGGAAAGAGAGAAGGCATACCATGCTAGGCACATCAAGCATAAGACATTTAGACAGGGAGATCTAGTGTTGGTTTATGACAGCAAGTTCATGAATCATCTTGGGAAGTTTAGAATGCATTGGCTAGGGCCATATGAGATCACTTATGTTACAGAGGGAGGAGTTGTGCAATTAAAGACGTTGAATGGAGAATGGAAGGGAGGATTAGTGAATGGAAGTCGGCTGAAGTTGTACTATGATAACCAGCTGACAACCGAAGTATTTTGTCATTGAAAAATGATGGCAATCCACTCAAATACCTTTGGATCTTAACTGTCTCATCCTTGATGAAATAGACATACTTCAGCAGTTCTAAAAACCTTCTCTCATATTCATCTATTGTCATACTCCCAAGCTTGAGTTCAAATAACTCTTTCATTTTATTGTCATAGTATCTCTTAGTTAAGTATTTTTTCTCAAAATAGTTCTTGAATTCCCTCCAAGTAACACTTTTCTCTTTAATGTGTTGCACCTGCACAAGTTGATCCCACCACATGGAGACCTTTCCCTTGAGTTGATAGATAGCAATTCTACCTTCTGCCTGAGAAGAATAATTATTCAATTGGAAACACTTTCTCATGCCCACCAACCATGTCTTTGCATCTTCATCCTTCTTGTGCTCACCATCAAATGTAAGAGGTTTGATTTTTTTCATTTATCCTCGCAGTTCATCCACCCCAGATCTCTTATTCTTTCTGATAGGGGATGTACTTGATTTGTCATGTTCTCTCTTATTGGAATGCCTCAAGGAGTGATGGTGATGTCTACTAACACTTCTTGATCTTGTTTTCTAATCAGGAGGCCTGTGACTCCCATATTTTCTTGAGCCACTCTCCTTATCCAAATTATTTTCTATTTGGTTCAAGCTCTACATTAACTTCATGTTGAAGTCATCCTACGGCTCCTTGGCTCTCATAAGCCTTTCATTCTCAACTTTATTGCTTTGGACATCCTTCTGTAAATTTTTAATGGTCTCTGCCATATTCATGTTTCCATTCCTTTCATCTCCATGTCCATTAGATTTTTCATAGGATCTCAATTGGGTTTCCTCATATACATATTATGGACACTCTTTCCAAGTTTGGGCTCTTTTTGGGTTCTTGGCTGCTAGTTACAACCTGCTGAACTTTAGGGCCAAAATACCATATTGTATTTGATATCCTACAGGTACCTTATTTTCCATATAAATTCTTTTAACATTCCCAGAAATTTAATTCAACTCTTGGAATGTCTTCTATGGTTCAATAGATTTCCATTGACTGCTCTTGCGCCTCCATCTGATTCTAGAGTAGAAAGTTATGGCTCTTTGAAGTTAGATGGGTCTTAAAATTTACCCTCCACTGTTTGTGTTATAAATTTCTCATAAAAGATCAGTTTGACGAACGTTTTACACCATTAGAAAGATCTCTCCTAGCTCTTTTTATTTGAGATAAAAATGCTCTTAAGGGCCTCAAAAACGTGTTGCAAAAAGATGACGTTCAAATGATATAAAACGTTGCAGAAAATCGTTGGTTTTTTGCTGTTGTTCACCCTTCAAACGACTTTGCGCGCACAAATTTCAACATGTACACCCATATTCACCATGCACAACAACAACACAAGGTAAATCATTCTTCGCTCACTTTAAAACCACTTTGTATCACTTCTCTGTCGTGCCAATAATTGCGCACTACTTTTGTGTTGTGCGCCAATATTCACCATGAACAGTTTTGGTTCTTGCACTATTACCTGTTGCGTGTAGTTTTTTTTTTATCGTGCGCTGATATTCCGCATGCATTATACTCTACACGCTGCACCATGCCAGAGTTTAGTACATCTCCACCATGCACCACTAACTAAATTGTCGTGCAACAACATATACCCACATTGCGCGTGCACCAACAAAACACTTATGCGCTCTACCAACACTGCACACACCTTGCGCGTCATTATTATGTGTGTGCACACTGCACAATGTTAAATTTAGTGCGTGCTCCTCTACACCAACATTTTTCTGCGTGGTGCCTATATTAGTGCACACACCCACACACTAACATTTTTCCGCGCATCACCAAAATTTAGCGTGCACAACTATACACTAATATTTTTCTGCGCGGAAGCAAAATTTAGCGGACACACCTGCACACTAACATTTTTCTGCGCGGCACCGAAATTTAGTGTGCACAACTGCACACTAACATTTTTCCGCGCTGCACCAAAATTTAGCGTGCTCTCCAGCACGCCAATACCTTGTCGTGCAGTGTCGAATTTTACCCATCACAAGCTTTTCACTGCGCATCATGCATTTTTAGTGTGCCCACCTGTGCACATTCATTTTTATGTGCGTCAATTCCTCATTAATTATGGTGCAAAAATTGGGGCTTTTGGCTCAACTTTTTTCCCAATTTACTATCGAGATTCTACAACCATGAAATTTGTTCAATTTCACCCCCATAACACCAGGTCAACCTATGCAACAACAAATCATTGTAATTTGACATTTCGGGAACAAATTTATCCAAAATCAATTCGCGAATTGAGAATTTTAACCACTAAACTCGCTCCATATTTCATGGCTTCACTGTAACTTCAAATTCGACCCATTCTAGATCTGAATTTGCTAGAACAGATATTAAATTAGGAATATCTCAACACTTGGCCGAATTTCTCTATTTTCTCATGAATTTAACAACATAAATTGGGGCTTTTCCCCAATTCCTCCCAATTGTTGTTACTTTTTACCATGGACACTCTACAAACTGAAATTTGGCCACTTCGAAATAAATCCTCTGTGACATTTCTCTTCAACTCAACTTTCTCAGCCCATCCAGGCTTAGTGTTGAAAACTGAAGCTTTGATACCATATTGTAACGTCCCCGACCATCCATGTCAGACCACGCTATGCTAGGAAACTCTTACGTTCTCTCTGCAGAACATACTTTAACATACCTAGCATCTAACTGAGCTATGCCACATAAATTTTTTGAACTGTATGCAATTAAAATATATACACACAGAACTCTTGCAGAAGCATTATATATATAACATAAACATACAAATACCTCTGTAAATATACAGATTCACACTGAAATAAAAACAACCATATACATGCAGCATATACAAGAAATAACCATAAAAATAAACACAGTTATAACCGCACATATAATAACCCATAAAAATAAGCACATAAATAGCAATGCAACATGTAAATTTATCACACAATTGACACTTATCTTGGTAACAATGTCACCAACTATGTGCATACCTTCCACAAACCTCCCAGCCTTAGAACACACTGTTCATCACTCTCAACAGTGAGTCACCGCCGAGCTAGGACTAAACTCCACCCGGGTAAAAGGGATTCCTAGCCAGGATAAAGGCTCATAGACAATAGGAAAGACTTTGTCTTAGGTGCCAACTCAAACTAACAGCCTACAGTCCCTTATTCACCACATACATGTCCCACACAGGAAGTGTGCCCCTTCTTTGCTCAACAGTCCTTCGATTGCCCCACTTCCTTTCTGGGCTTCAACAACAGGCCGAACAGAAAGTCTCGGAGCACTGTATAGCTGTAGTTTAGCACCTTCAAGAAATCAATTCCCAGCAATTCTCTCACCCAGATAATTTCTCACGGGCCTGACAACCTGCCTCTTCAATATCCCACAGGCCTGACAACCCACTTCTTCATTCCATCTCCCAAGCTAACCAACTACACCAACAGAAAAAAGGCTATGCATACTGGTTCAGGTACAGTCATGAAGATACAAAGGATAGCTCAATGGCTGTGTGCATGCTCATAGACGATTGACTGCATGACTGAATGATGGAAGGAATGATGGTAAATATGGGAAAATGAACTAAGTCCCAACAATATGTATGAATGTACCCAACTTGACACTTGTCATGTTGGGAGCTACTTTGGCCCACTTGTCCCCAACTTTAGAACTTAGGATAAAATAATTATCCATACTTTATGATTTAAGAATATTAATATAATATTCCTTTTTGTCTTAAGCTCCCTAGCTTACCCATTTTACTTAACTTTTAGGCCCCTCCCTTTCCCTAACCAGTGGAGTTTAGTCCCACATCTCTTTTATCGTGGTCGGTCTGCACACAGTGATGTATTTTATATTAATGTTGAGACATTTACAAAAGTAGGTGCACTGGCCTTTAACATCTAGGCTCTCCGACCTAATCTAAACATAAGAATCATAGCTTATAATATCATCTCACCAGCCTATAAAATGCCATATATACACAAAGGCTCCCTGGCCTCAATATTGCGCACACTCAAGTTGTTGCGCGCAGTATCTAGGAATGTTCACACTTCATCATTTTACTGCGCAGTACTAGCGCGCACTATGCCATGAAATGTGCATACAAAATGATATCAAAATAGATCACCAACTTAAGTACATTTTCATTTACATTACAATTGGGTTCGGCCTAGGGATATTACATATGTCCTTGCCTCGAAAATCATGCTCGACCGTATCATCGAGGGTCCTCCTCCTGCATTGGAAAAATTCCATCTTTTAAATAAAATCGTGGGTGGAGTTTACCAACAAAGGTAATTGGACTAATGATTGATGGATGGCTTATTAAATTTTATGGTTGGGGAGGTCTCGGGGTCAAGCCAGCGGGCCTCCCCTTTTGGTGTGTTGTTACAACCATATGTTATATTAAATCCCCCGTGGATTTGGTGGAGTTCTCTTAGTATGGTGGAATAGTGAAAATTTCACTGTATTTGGTGGAGAGTGGATCCGTTGCTATATTTAGTGGAAAAGGGGTTGGTCATTGGCCAACCCTTTTTTTTTTAAAAATTTTGGTTTCTAGAACTCATTAGGAATTTTCCCGCTGCCACGTGGCAACACATGACCGGGGCCATGTGACAGTCATTTATTAGTCCACGTCACCACACTACATGGTCATGCACATCACCCTTGCTATGTCACCTACCAGGTGGATGTACGGTCTGCCATGTGGCTGTGCGGACTGCCACATGGTGATTTTCCATTGGTCCACGGATTAACTGAAAAAGGCCAAAAATGAGTGACATGTGGCATCCTATGGTGCTACCATGTCTTCATGCTAACATCATCATGATACGTGTCACCCTATGCATGTGCCACATACCCTGTACGAATGTTGACAACATCCGTACTGATGTTGACGTCAGCAGTACAGATGCTTACTCATCCCTGTTGACTAGGCTAGGTTGACTAAAAATTTGACCGCGAATATCTTTTGATATGTAACTTCATTTGACGATTTGTTTACATCGTTGGAAATCTTGCGACGTTCTCTTCGCAATGATTCCAGTTTCACTTAGTTTTGAGGACTTTTAATTTTTTCCCTTTCTCTGTTTGTTGAGGCCATTCTGAGCTTATTGACGTGCTTCTATGAATTCTAATTTATCCTTAGACTTCTCTGGATCCTTTTTAGATAAAGGGTATGTGGCACCCTTGTATAGGATATAATATCCTCAATGAGGGGAGAATATCTCAGACTAAGGGACCCTCAACATAGCCAAATAAACTTAGGAAAATAAAATGAAAGGAAAATCCTAGGTGTGTGTAATATCTCCAACACCCACCTTGAACACTACTAGGGAGTATACATAACGAATGGATCTGGAAAACAAAGGCCATGTTAGGTACCCATGAAAAATGAAATAAAGTGAGGAAAGAGGGAAAACCTCATGGGAACCCCCCCATGTGTCCTTCACTCCAAAACAATCGTGCAAACTATGGAATTTTTTCTCAGTGAAAGTCTTGGTGAAGATGTCAACAATTTGCTTGACATAAGGGAATTACTACAAATCGATGACCTTGTCATGAACCATCTCCTTGATAAAATGCATATGGGTCTCGATATGTTTTGAATGTTGTCTATGTACTTGATCTTGAAAGAATATAAGTGTCCTCTGGTTGTCACACCGAATCACAGTCGGATGGTGGAACTGAATGTCGAGATCAATGAGGAATTTTTGTAGTTAGAGGTCATGGATGGTGATGTTGTCTTCTCCCTTGTACTCAACCTTTGCTAAATATAAAGCAATAGCTGAGTCATTTTTTCTCGACCAATAGATTAGGTTGGATCCCAAACTCAACATGTACCCAGATTTGGACTTGCGATCTATTCCATTGCCAACCCAGTCAAAATCACTAAAACCTATGAGATCCAACTTGAAACTTACTACATAATGTATCCCATAACTGATGGTTCCTTGAATGTTTCTAAGGATGTGCTTTGTAGCCTTCCAGTGTAACTCATGCGGCTTCTACATGTACCTGGAGACTTGTTCGACAACACAGGTATTCCAACAGAGGAAAAACACCTTCAGTAACCACTCACATAACCAGATCCATCAAAAGATCGATGTTTTCATGTGGTAAAACCCCTACGGCGAAACTTCCACAGACCCAACCAACGCGGCCACTTGGAGCAATTTATTAATGCAAAAGAAAAATATTACAGAGATATTTTACAAGAGAGTTTCTCACAATCGATAATCAGAAAATGACCCTCCATGCTCTTTAAATAGAGATCATGGACCAATCGTGTGTTAAGACACATATCAATGGCCATTAAGATCAATGAGAGTATGAACCGTCGAATCACTCTATGTCGGGAACATATCATGACCGTCGGATTTCCTAACTACAAATGCATACTAATGCATACTGTTAGGCCCTAATATTGTCTCATTACCCCTTAATTGGGGCATATTATATTAGTAATGTTATTTTATTTATGTCATCTTTAGGCCATTAGTTGTAATTATACCTCCTAGTCTCCTATATATACCAAGGAGACATTTTCATTTTGAA
>SNQJ01S0040353.1:38318-55716 GCA_010110895.2 Picea sitchensis
ATATGTGTTTGGAGCAACTTTCTTAGGAATGAGGATTTCCCATCTTGCATTATGGGGAAAAGGTGAAATGGGGCTAGGATCCAAACCATCATTGTTAGGTGGAGGTGTGGGGGAGAACTTTGCAATGCTAGTGTGAGGCTATAAATTGGAAGGAAGAGGCAATAAGAGTGGCTATATGTTATGGTCACCAAAATGCAAATGTCCTATTTATGTGAGTGATGCAAAATCATCTAAATTTGCATCAAACTGGATAGAGAATCTGATTTTTTTTCTTCTCCCACTTCATGAAGCCTGTTATCGTATATTCTCCTAGGGCCATGAGAGCCATGGCTCTAGAAATTCATCTATCACTAATCACAATATGAAAATCGTATCCCATTCACCACATTAAATAGGAGGGTAGGCCTTAGGCCTATGCTCAGGGTCAAAGGTAAGGAAAACAAAAATACCCACGTCGCATTTCAACATCAATAGAAACAAATAACATGCAAGATATATGGGTAGGTAAACGATACTCTAGAGATAATACATGAGCTCATACCTAATACGTGGGTCGTATAATGTTATAAGCACAAAAATACGAGCCTATAAAAATCAAAACTACATGTAGGAGAGGGACGCATAAATAATTAGCATAAACAATCAAGACCCATTTCATCAATGTAACAATTGAAAATAGCAACAAAGTTGCTTATTCCTGTTTCTTAAAAATGTTTTAAGATAATAGTTTTATATAGTTCAAAGCTAGAAGTTTAGTTTAATCCTTATATAATTAGATATACAATATTCTTATATATTTAATTAACATAACAATGATAGTGGTTATACTTAACTCAAAATTAGGAAATGGGAATGTATACAAAATCTTGTTTGATTAGATATGTAACCAACTTGAATTGATATAACAATCAAAGTTGTATTTAAACCAAAATGAATATAAAGGAATTTATAAATTGAATCTAAATTGTAACGAATATTATTTTACATATTTTTAATGAATCTTTCATTTTAATTTAGTACCATTATTATATTATTCTTTTATTCAAGCTTATTTTTTAAAATATTTAATAATATATATCATTTTTTTTTATGTAAAAGTTTGATCTAGATGATCAATTTTTTTTAATTTAAGTTCTCTAGATCCAATTACCACTACTTTTGGATGAATTTAAAGTTCCAGATAACCAACGACCTTGTTGAAAAACTTCAATTAAGATTATGAAACCATATACAATAATAAACATAATATATCAATGAATTTATTTAAATCTTCCGATGATGGGATATGCAACACTTGAATCAATTTATTATATTTGAATTAAAATTAAAAAACATAAGAGAACGTAGAAAAAATTATATTTTCTTAGATATATTTCTATTTAAAAATACATACATACTAAAAATAAAATAAAAAATATATTTATAAAAAAATTATATAAAAAAAATCATAAATATTCAAACACATTTTAATTAATAATAAACTTTTCAACAAAATACTTTTTCATAATGTAAAATTGTAAAAAGATTAATGTAAAATTGTAGAAATGTTCAGTATTAGGAATGTTTTTGTATTTTGGGTATATAACTTACTCAAGTGATAGAAGGTCTACCTGATGTAAAAGCACATTTGGACAGAACATAGAGTTTCTAGAGGACAAAAATCTCTTTTTGTTTTGACAAGTTAAGCATGGTTTGTAAACTACAAATTTTTTGTACTAGAAAGTTTCCTTTGATTCTACTTGAATATCAATGAAACTGGTTTTTTCTTTGGTGAAAAAATCGTAAAAAGACCAAAATTAAAAATTAAAGCAAACAATCTTATACAATGTTATTTATAAATTAAAGCAAACAATTTGGGGTGGTAGGTGTGGGAGTGGTCATCCTAGACCCAGGAGGACATTGGGTAGTAAAGTATGCATGGAGCCTAGGACAAGCTACTAATAGTCAAGCAAAAGAATATGCCCTCCTCAAGGGAGTTCAACTAGCTAATGGGATACAATTGCAACATTTAATGATTATTGGGGATTCAAAGAACATTAATCGAAGTATGATCAAAGGGGACACCCCCAATGCTTATGTAAGTAACATCACACAAAAGGATGACTGAGAATTAACAAGCATTCCTCGGGTCTCATTTTACCATGATTATTGGGGATTCAAAGAACATTAATCGAAGTATGATCAAAGGGGACACCCCCAATGCTTATGTAAGTAACATCATAAAAAAGGATGACTCAGAATTAGCAAGCATTCCTCGAGTCTCATTTTACCATGTCAAAAGGGAAAATAACCAATGGGCTAATTCTTAAGCAAACTTGGCACTAACTCTACCAAAAGGGGATATTAACATAAATGGGAGCCTTTTTCATCATCAAATCCCATAATCAATGTACATTAGGTTCAATGTAATGTAGGTCACACGGGTGTCATATCCTCATAGGTCCCCGGACATCATAACATCGTTGGTATTCCCTAGCATATGCATATTACCTTTCAACTCCACACCAAATATTACCACTGCGCATTCTACACTCGTGCAAGGTGGGATAATTAGGGCAAGGTACATTACAATTCTGAAGGAAGCTTTGGTCGATACAATGGATTCGATGCTAATTGATGCAAGATCTGATTATGTTCCAAGTTCACACACATAATCATCACAGAGAGCGAGAGTCCTAGTTCAAGTGTGGTCACTGTCATTCTATTTTGGAAATGCATGATCTTATGCATGAGACCCACAAATAAGAAAGTATAAACCCCTTCCGACATTAATGAGAAGTCTGGTTATCCTGTTGGTGACAGTCGTTCCACAATGTGCAAGGACATGACGAGAATTAGGACGCATGTAGTGCACAGAGGTAAAGCAAATGTTATAAATTCAGGGAGGTGGCTGAAATTCAATAACAATTCATGGGTTATAGTAGCTCAGTTCATTGACAAATGTTCTCTTCCCTCAATTCTCTGTTGTCATCGAAGTTTCCCTCAGACGGGGCATACAACAATATGCTCTATGTTAATAGAGGACCTCCAGCCAACCATGATTCCAGGTCTTACCTCTCCTTGGAAAGTTCAAGGAACTCAGTCGTGTATAGGAGGCAGGAAGCAACATTCAACAATGTTATCAATTTAGAGCGTCGACTGTTTCAGCATGTTTAGTCGTCATTTTTGGTTTCAAGATACCATCTCAGCAGTGGAGGCTTTGGAACAGAAACTGCATAAAACCCAGTTGGACCAACGATCTCTATCATCACGGGTTTCACAAATATTAGATATCCTCATTCAACATCGGGATGTTATGCGTCGACATAATGATGAATTGGACACCATCATAACTCAAGTCGAGCAATTGCAGATTCAGAGCGTGCAGTCTCCACCAACACTTGAAGAATCAACATCTAGCAGTGGTTCCTCCCCAACAACAGGTCAATCACGCTTTGATTTGAACTAGCGAGTACCATAACATGAAATGCAAGATGAAGAGCAATCTCACCCACCTCAGTCATGTACTTAATGTATTTCAGGATTATACTCATACTATGCATCTTTAATGTATTTCAGGATTATACTCATACTATGCATCTTTTACTGTAGTTATACTACAAAATTTTGGAATGTAAGCAAATTTTGCATAGTTCAAGTAGATATAAGAGAAGATAGACTAGCAGTAGGAATGTTATAGATGAAAACCTTATAGCTGAATTTTGTGGCTCTGATTATACCTTTTTACGTGCCTTGACCACACTTTTTTTATTAATAATATCTTCTAGCTCTTATAAAAAAAAATTAAAACAAACAATCTTATACGATGTTATTAATGTTATTCATAAAAAAAATTAGTATAAAAAATGTCATGAATATTTAAATGTATTTTATTTAAAGATTAAAAGTAAAATTTTAATAAACACTAAACTTTTCAAAATAATATAAAAATGTAAAAAAATTAAAACGCAAAAATTACTTATAATTAAAATTACAAATATATGCCCGTGTGTCCTTTCTCTTCCTAAAATCGGATAGAAGGACACCATATGGTACTCTTGAGGAAAATAAGTACAAAGGTGAGGAGGAATAAATTCTTGGCTATTAATATAGTTCAAAGTGATATAAAATTTTATTCATTCACCTGAAAGCTTAGTCCTGGCGTTTCCATCAAATCCATTTTCAAATTTGGACAAGTTTACAAAATTGCTTGAGTGTTTCGAAACTCACTCGATCAATGCCAAGTGTCAAGCAAACAATGATTTTAGAGTCGGGAAGGGAGATTAAATCTCATGCACATGTGATCGCAAAATCATTTACAACCACCAATTGAAGGGCCATCTAGACACCTATATTTTAAAGTTCATTTCAGGCGCACCGGGTGAGATTAAAACACATGCGATTCTGCACCCGAAATCATTAGTAATCATTGATGATTCTAGATATAAGGGTGCATGCATAATGTATATCAAAGCAGGGCACATGTAGTCGATAGATGTTGCATCATATCTTTCTGCATATACAGAATGAAGATTAAATCCAATCTTTTGTATATAAATAATAATAATAATAATCTATTTTTAAGGTCATGACCAAGCAAACACATCAAATTGGTGTATGAGACCTCCTTGTTTGTGGGACAAGGGACCCTCCTCCGCCCAACGATTTGACTGGTAAAGTTTACGAAGGTGTACATACCCTACCCCCCTCTGGATTTGAACCTATGACCTCTTAAGAGGAAACACATGTTCTTAACCATTAGGCCCACTCAGACTCTACATAATGAAGATTAAGTCTGGTACTCTATGTGACTGACGATGAATTTTAAATTCTTTTCATGAAATGAAATCACCATTAAATGATTTATTATGCCGAACGTATATAATTAAATAAGTACGCATGGTCATTAAATAAGTATGTGGAACATGTAATTATATATTTTTTTAAATATTTTTTTTCTAAAATGTCACGTCTAGGTGGAAAATTAGTCAAATCGACAATTTCCACCCATAAAAAATAAAACATAATCAATTTGAAAATTCTAGAAATATTTTTTAATTTTTCAAAATTTGAATTTAATATAAAAAAATTGTTAAACATTATGAAAACATTAGGCATTAAAAAAATAGCCTAAGTTCAAATGTGTTTAAGTAGCAATCGATCGCTATATACCTGTTGGAGGCAGGTATAAAAATTAATCGGTTTGGTTTTTCGTTATAGATGACAAAAGTTACGTAACAAAGCCAATGTTTTGGCCTTATTTTTGTCTATATCAAAATCAGACAAGCAACTTTTCCCAATTTTGGGCATAAAATCTATTGATTTTATGGATTCTTTGAGCACAAAACTTGAAAACGTGTAAATTCCAAATTTTGCCATTTACGATTATTTTCTCTAATAAACCAATTAGAAGAGGACACCATTTTTTTCTCTAATAAACCAATTAGAAGAGGACAACATTTTTTTTTCTCAATAAAATCTCTCTTTCAATGGGAAATTGAGAACTCTTTAATCTTGTGGCATAATTTTCCAAGTTATTGAAATTTGAAGATATGGAAAATGAGAGTTTTCAGGAATCTAAATTGAATATTTTTTTTACGATTTATCAATTTAAAATTAAACTTAACCTTTAAAATTAGTATTCACCTTACACATAACTTGATTGATGGTTAATCATATTTAAAGTTTTTTCTAAGTATTTTTTTTTTCACAAGAACTTGAAAATTTTATTCATTAAAAAGGCATAACTAGAGTTTTTTTAGTACATAAGATAGGCTGGTATTCATAACAAAAGCTAGATTGAAAAACATCAGCGTTTCCCCAAGTTTCCAGATTCATCCTATAGTAACAGACTTTTCTACTACAATTTCTATATGATACGAAATAAATCCAATAAAAAACACCAAATATTTAAAAAAAAAACAAAACATGACTATCCTAAAATAAAAACATGCTAAACCTCTTCTAGATTACCCCCCACATAATCCAAACCTTCCAAACTTTGAATTCCAGATTTATTGCCAAACACGAAAGACTAATACATTCACCTCTCCTTAGAATCCTGAATTCCCAGAGGAAAATTGAGAAGGTGACGATGGGATAAGGGAAATATTATGCCACCCAATTCTCGAAACTTCTATAAACACCAGCCTCTCTATCACATCTATATCGAATGACAACGAGGAAATAATAAGTAGATACATACCGTATCTTCGCATTAACATATTCTACCATTGGTTTTGGTACTTTCATCATTGGAGAATACCTTTGAATCATTGCTACTCTCCTTTCCATCTTTAGATCCATCGCACCACAATCCGTTTGAAGTATAGAGTGTCCTTTCCCCTTTAATGTATCGCATGTCCAAGTATGATTCCCACCTACAAGGTTCCAATTCTGAGCTTACTGCATGAATGTGGATAATGGTTTCCAAATGAACAGTAAGAGTTGAAGGGATGTGAGACTGTCTTGTCAAAGAAGGAGGTCGAGGAGATAATAATCCACACTCGCCCTACTCCATGCATCATTGACAACGGCCCCCAGGGCGCCACCTAAGCCCCAATTCCCAAACATTAGGGAGGGATAAAATTCCTTATTTGCCCACAGACCCAAACCCGGGGCTAGTCCTATGGATTTATTTTCCATTTCATTTGCTACCGTGTTGTTTTCTCTGAAAATGTGGAAATATTGGACCGATAAATTAGAGAGGGAGAGCCTTATCCTCTCCACAAGGCTTGTGTAACTACAAGTCCTTTAAATTGGATCCATATACAAAATATCTTATGGTATTCTTTGAGTCACCTATTATATTTAGCTGGATTATTTGCTTCTAAAGCACTAGTTGTACAACACACAGACTTCAGAGATATTGTTTGTGGTGATACCTAAATTTCAAGAAAAGTACAATTCTTTAATTCCTCGAGGCCCATACAACACCCCCCCCACACCTACCTCTCCTAGTTTTTTCTAAGTATTATTAATTTTAAAAGTATCATTTTCCTCTAAAATTATCTTACTCGACCTTAGCGAGCAAAGTGTTTTGTGGGAATTGTTTTGGCCGCCATAATTTATTATTAATTAAATGAGAATAAATTTTGGAGGTCAAATATGTGTTTCCCATGTATGAATATTGGAACTGGCATTTAATTCATAATGAGGAAAAAATATTAGGTGTTTCCAATGTACGAATATTGGAACTGGCATTTAATTCCTAATGAGTAAAAAATATTAGGGCATTGGGAACAAATCTTGATAAATCCCAAAGAAACTCTAGAACAATGGTGTAATGTCAACGCATTTGTGAAAATTCTCATGGGTCTATCTAATCCACCTTTTATGAAAATCCCAAAGAAACTCCACATGCATTGTGTCCTATCAGCACCTTAAGAGCTCGATTTGTGAAAATTTGCATTGGTATATTTAACCTCGTAGTCTTAACGTTCGACTTTTTTGCGTTTTTAAGTGCATATTTTTCGATCAATTTTGCCAAAAATCCAGTAAAAATGATTGGAACTCTAGATTTGACTAATTGAGTCTATATAATTCAAGTGTCATGAGGGTTTCTCAAGGTGTTGAATCCATTTATGCATTCAAAAATGCAACTTAAACAACAGAAAATGGTGATTTCACCAAGATTTATTTCACCGAATTCCGATGAAAATATTCAAAAATTCAAATGTTTAGACAACGCCATATTTAACTAATTTTTATTTTGTATTTTTTTTTTTTTAATATACACATTTCCATTAAACATGTATACATACAGACTCAGGTATAATTACATCATGTTTTTAAATTATTTATTTATTTTTTTCTAAAATGTACAGAGGAAATTAATCAAATCAACAATTTCCACCAATCAAAAATAAAAGTTAACTAATTTTAAAATTTTAAAAATAAATATAATTTTTTTTCAAAATTTGAATTTAATATAAAAATTTTGTTAGAAGTAAACAAAACTTTAAACATTCAAAAAAATAAACCTAAAGTCAAATGTGTTTGACTAACAATCGATCGTTATATACATGTTGGAGGCAGGTATAATAAAGAGTAAAGCAACAAATAGGGTTGAGCTTGCTCCCCTTACCACTTAAATAATACCATAAAGTTTACTATCAAATAAAATCCCCTTACCACTTAAACAACATCATAAAGTTGACTATCAAACACAATTGATTAAGGCAAATAGTACCATAAAGAGATGTAAAGTTAGGTGCAACTCAGGGAAATGAAATGAATGGATGCACCATGTATTTGAGGTTTAAGGCTAAGTCAAGGTGACTTGGAGAAAATATGACATGGGTATTTCGATGCGAGGATGGAAAAAACAACTTAGAGGCTAAAGGTAAAAGCTAGTCAAGACATTACAAGAATGGACACCCAAAATTCATGTCAAACATTCAACAACCAAGCATAACTCGAAGCGCTTGGAGTTTAAGTTTTACCTCTTAACCTACAAGAAGATCCCAAGGTCACCTTCTCCTTCTTCCACACACCAATAATTATCCACTATCAAAACACCAACGCCAGTAACAATACTTAGGGTAATAATTAGGGGCATATAAATCCGAAATGAAATGGTTAAAATTTAGCGAGAGGACCAGCTCAACACAAAAATAGAAATCGAGGCGCACTGGGAATAACTAAAAGGTGAATGGGCTAGAAAATCACTTGTGTAAGGTCTAAGCATCATAAGTGCAAGAGTCCATTAAACTGAAAACAAATACAACATGCACCAACATATCAACAACCAAAGTACATATAACTCCCACCTTTGTTAACATATCAAACAAGCCAATGGACGGTGCAACCATAACACATATATAATATAATCTCTAAAGTATGTGGCAATGCATGTGCAATGCAATTATGTACATTGTGTTAACATTTGTGATACTATGAACTAAGGATTGCATAAGAATTCTTAAGTAATGCATGGTGGTAGGCCTCGTGGCCTCAAAATTTTTATTTTGCCATGTTTTCTTCCAAATACTTATAACCATCTAAATAGAGAACCAGAACCATAGGGAATAACCAAAACAAACCAATGTAGAGAAGAAAATCATGCTTCACCAATCATTATAAACCGCATGATCATATCAAGACATTTGCCATTATTGTGAAGTAAAAGATGTCATCAATCCTATTGTTCAAGTTTGGATGCTTCACCCAATTGATCCTCCTTATGACTCCTTATTTACTCAATATGGGACCCCCTTCTCATACATCAAGTTTTTGGCTTATGGTAATGACGAGGGCCAAGCTTTTAAAGAATAAGAGGGTATTATCAAAATATTGTAGAAATGACAACAATTTGTGATTTAATTCCATTGAACCATATGTTGGGTCAACAAATTCCTTTTATTATGAGTTATTCCATCTTTGTGCCTTAGACAAGAGGTTGTCAAATGACCAGACTCAAAGCATAATGGGCATCTAAAGGCTACATATTCACAATCTGTTTTTTAATTCCAAACCGTATTCACTACTTAGATCAATATATATTTGGTTAGGCCTTTTCCAAAGTTCATCTCAACACACAACCTAACATAGGTTGTGATGACTCTATCATTGATTTTGGGGGTGTATAATGAAATTTCTCCAAGGTATTTTTGGTCAAGGTCAAATACGGGAATCCCCAAAATTGTAAAGATAAATTTGGGATTCCTACCAACATTGGGGCTAAACATAGAGTTGATTGAAGGGTCAAGAAATGGGACTAAGGTTACGACCCATACACCATGGTTTAGAGTGGAGAATTCTTTCTCTATCATTGGCATAATCAAATTCTATTAAGAAGAACCTACAAGCATAGAGATAAATGAAAGTTTCCTGGTGTTAAAGGGTTTTTGAACTTAAGAAACTGACTTATGAAAATATAAAATATGTGTCTATAAATTATTAAAATGGAAAATCAAACCATGAAAATAGTATGGTTTATAACTCTTTGGATGAGGTGACCTATAGATAAATTGTATCCTTTCAACAATGAAGTTAACATCTAACTCAACAATGATAGTATAACTAGGAGAGATAAGATCTAATTCAAGGATTTTTCTAGATTTGAACTTGAAGAGGCTACAAGGTTCATGCCAAAAGGTGACATTTTTTACTTGACTAGAAGTGATCAAGGATGAGAAGAAAGAGAGACAACAGTTCACATTAGGGACTCCAAAAATAGGCAAGCATGCAATATACATATCCTCAGTGATGGGGTCTAAGAGAGGAAGAGACCCATGTGAAGAGACAATAGGAGCAAGGAAACCAAGGCAAATCCCTAGTCCTAGTAGAAGACACACTTGTTTGCATGAGAATACTCAAAGTCCTAGCTGAAGGAGAACAAAAAAATACAAAATGTCAATATTAATATAGATGATAACATTTTATTATTAATTCTAGTGTTTGTTTTTAAATTTCCTCGTATAATTAATCCAAAATCACATAACATGCCATTTCAATTTTTTATACCAATTTTCACAATATATATCACATGGAGTTCCATAAAAATATGGTATTGTTTTCTTAAGACATTTTCTTATAATTTTCATAAGAGATTTATGTAAAATATTTCATATATTTTTTGACTTATTTTCATATGCTAACTCCTATCAAATTTCATAAGGATTTTAGCTTTTTTTTTTTTAAATATTCATGAATTTCTTATGAAAATATTTGCAAAAATTACGTAAAAAAATTTAGATGATTACAACTATTACAAATTTTTAACTCTAAACATCCATAGACATCAGATGTTGACATCACATATATGCACCATAGATACGATTATGCAACGCAAAATGCAACAAACACTTCACCCTTTAAAGCAAACCTTTAATTTTTGTTGAATGATCCCTTAGCCATTTTGGGAGATATCCTCAAGGCGGTGACAATGAAAGAGACCACTGCACATGGGCAACCCATAAGATTCATTGGCAACATCTGGGAGATTCATGATCAAGTTTGAGAAGCTTTGTAGAAGAGTCAATCGAGGCATGAGGCCAAGTTTCATCAACACAAGGTAGATCATAAAAATGCAAGATTTTATAGAAAATACCTCCCAAATTATAACCCAACTTGTCACCAAAACAATTAATTTTTCAAATTCTCATTTTTTTATACTTTTCTCCATTTATGTGGCAATTAAGGTGGTAAGATGACACCTTTTATTTACAACCATGAAATAACCATCATAACATATATACAGCCTAAGTGGGCCTAATGGTTAAGAATATGTGTTTCATCTTAAGAGGTCACAAGTTCAAATCCAGAGGGGGTAGGGTATGTATACCTCCGTAGAATTTACCAGTCAAATCGATGGGTGGAGAGGGGTCCCTTGTCCCACAAACAAGGGGGTCTCATACACCAATTTGATGTGGCTTGACCGTGACCTTAAAAATAGATATTTATTTATTTATTATATGAAACCAGTTACAAAATGTCTTTGCAAAACCATAAATATAAATAATGAATCAAAAATATCATATACATGAAAATATGTACAATATTGTGTCTTAGAAATTCTAAACAATTAACAATAGTGTCATATTGAATATCTATGATGATCATCCCCAATATAGTTTTCATATATTGCCCTAGATCCCTCCAAAATACATGCAAAAGGTTATTTGTGTCGCAACTTAAGTAAAATTAAATAATAATGTCCACTAAATTAAATAATTAAATAAATTATGATAAATCCAGAATAAATATAAAGTTAATATTTATGGGAAATGTCAATATGATTAACATGAATAAGTTTCAAACACTATGGACATTAAGGATGAGAGCTTAAGGTGATCGTGACCATGGTTAAGTAGCAAGGCAGAACTTCATAAGCATTTTAACCTTGGTGAGTTGGTTATTGCTAACTGTAAGGGAAAAGAAGCACTTACTTTTTTAAGAAAAATGAAAAAATAGCTTTTTTCTTAGGGGGTCCTCAACTAATGATTGATCCTAACATCTAAAAAAATTCCCCTTTGGTCTAGCCTCCCTTGGGATGACAATAGAAATAGATCTAATCTTATATTAAGTTCATTATTTTTTTCAATGAGAAAGTGAAAGGGAACTCCAAATTAGCTAAATTAAGAGGATTCATATATAGTGGATGAGTTAGACTTTCAACATTTCCATATTTGATGGGTTGGACTTACCCTCCCCTTCTTTCATTTTATGATACTTATAATTTAATATCATGGCTCGTGATGTTTAGGGAAATCTTTTTGCTTTGGATCTTGCAAGAGATAACAATAGAGATAACACATTAAGTTTCTACTCTATAAAAACAACTAATGGATATGCTTGGAGGAGACAATACGATCAATTTCTAGTAGGAGAGAACATATGAAACAATAAAATAGGTTTCTACCCTACATGAATAAATATTATATACAACAAATCATGAATGATCTCTCTCATTGGTTCAAATAAATGTCGGTAAGAAGAGGATTGCACCTAACCCAACCATTCATGCAAGAGTACCAGTGGAGGAACTTTATAAAATATCAAGTGTATGGTTTATAACTTTATAAAATGTTGCATTATAAATCCCCAAGAGTTATCTCTATGATTGAGGAAGTGCTTATATATCATATTTTCATGTTCATGATGGAAGATGGTTTTTTTTGTGTGTGTGTCTACTCTAACATTAGAACTAGTTTGGTAAGTAGACTATTATATAGTAGATAGGAAGTATATGTGTCTCCTTTTGAAATGCTTGTTGAACTTGGAATAATGCATCTTTATTGTTGTTTAAAAAAATGTTTATTGGATGAAAAATAATTTTGCTTCTACTTTCTCTTTGAAGTTTTCTGCAAAACCCCATTTGTGATTTAAAATTGATTTCATTCATTTGTCTATATGTAGCCAGTTAAACTCATGAACCTAGAAAACATTCAACAATTAAACTACAATATTAGTAATTAGTAATAAAAATACAAGCCATGAGTGTAAATATTAAATTTAAATAATAAGGAATCATATAAAATAAAATAAAAAAATACAAATTTTGTATAATGACTAGCCTCTCCTTTTTGGTTGGTTCTATGGGTTATTTGGATTGTTTCCATGTTGGTTTTGGATACTCTGTTAAATGAGAATTCATCTCCACATTCCCTTACATATGCTTTCTTGTCATTCTGCTAAATAAATTGCTTTCAACATTTTTTTTCCTAAGAAAACTCAAGGAATGTTTTCCCACATTCATGGATGACATCCTGAGTATACCTATCAACGTAGATTAGTTTTCCTCACCTGAGTGTATTCGAACTTGGAACCTACTAACACGAAACTAGTGAAATACCCTATAACATTGGTGACAACTGGTTAAGTTGACCCCTTGGGCTACCCAACATTCTTTACTTTTCTTTATTTTTCCAGGTAACATATCAGGGGGAAAACCCTTGGGAACTTCCCCTTATTTTGAGGATGGTACCTAGGGTAAACCCTATATTCTTTAGGGAAGAAGGTCAAATATATAACAAGACTTTAAGCAATTACAAAAATATACTCCTTATGAGATCAACATGTCACTTATGAGAATAGAACTTGGGTGGGGAGCATAACACTCCATCCCACAACCACTCTGGCTAGACCCAATTGAAAATCAATGCACTGCGTATTTCTTTTATCATTTAGGTCTTTTGTTTTTCTTAGGTTTTTTGTGGTTTTCGTCTCTAACTTTCTTGAGATGGCATCCCATATCTTTCTTAGCTATCTTTAATGAACACATACCTCCATACTTAGTTCACAACCTTTGATTGACTTTGTCCTTCATTGTTTAGTGAACTACAATCCAATACAATTAACTTATCTATAAATAATTCCCTAACTACATCATGCAATATATCTCTGACACCATCAACTTTTATTTATATCCCCAAAGTCCCCATTGAAAAATACATAATGTATATTAGGTCATCAATAGCAGCATTATCCTATTTAATGTTTAAGTATATATATTAGAAACAACATAAAGATAAGACGAAAATAATTATAATAATAAATAAATAATTTAAATAAAAATACATTGTCACTTCTAATTTTCAAGCACTAGATGTGGCTTGTTTTTTTTTTTTTTTTTTTNTTTTTTTTTTTTTTTTTCTATAATATAAATCTTGAAAAACGTGACATTTTCCTTATTCTACATATTGTTAAAATTAAGAGATATATAGTTATTTCAAAAATCAATAAAAATTAAAATTGAATATAAACATAAATCTAATGTAAATTTGAAAATGTCATATCCAAAGAATGTCTAGATAACATGTTCAAAGCATACTATTGAACTAAATTAAAAGACATGCCACCCCAAAGAACTTGGTCCAAGATTCAACATAATGTAATTACTTGTATCAAATCATGAAATCATAATAAACTCATGGAAGAAAATGAAACTCAAAGATCATTGCAGATTGAAAATTTATTTGTTGAAAATATAAGAAATATATTAGATTATTTTGTTGATAAAGTGTTTCATAATTCAATTAAAATAAAACATGAGAGTATAAACATTTTATTAAAAAAGGGACGTGGAGACAATTACCACGAGCTAGGGTTGTAAGAAAAAAAGACCTAGCGTATCAAAAACTTGCCATGCAAGGCATCTGGAAATAATATGAAGTCAATTAACAAAATGCATCAACTAATTCAACAAAAGCTACTAGGTAATAGGTGGTCAACTATCGTTGACCACGAGGTGAAAGCTATAGTCCCTAGCCGAAGGCAACGACTAATAAAGTCGTAAAGAGCCATAGTGCCTAAGGCAGATAGTAATAAACACAAATAAAACGCTAGCTAACAAGAGTGAGAGTTTATACTAGGAGGATATTATAACTAAACTTCCTAGAAGTACATAAAATACATTATTAAATGTTTGTAATGAAGAAATTCAATATTAAATAAGAGCACATTCGTTTGGGCTAAACATGATATCCTTATCCACCATTATGGTGTCTATGAAAAAGGTAAATGCTTAACAATATCTCTTGCGATTGAATATAATGATATAACAAGTTTGGCCTTGACTTTATATTCACTCGAAATCTATTTAGAAATCAGCTTAGATTTTTTAAATGTTGCAATTTTAGTGACCCCATGCACCTTCGTTGCACATAAGCCTTTTTTGAGTGCATGATAATAGGCCTCATTTTTATGGTGTCGTTCTTGTTCAAGAGCATCGGAGTTCTTTGAACCTCTCAATCTTCATGGTAATATAAGATGAAGGCAATTGTAGCTTTTCTGATTTCTAGGAAGAGCTATTTCTATGTACAAGCATCATAATATTACAATTTTGAATTTGCAAAAAATTAATAAAATAAAATTTAAAAAAAAATAAAAAATTGTTACTATAATGTTTGACTATTATGTGCATACATGTTTCAATTATCAAATATGTCAGTTATTGTAAGGTTTCAAAATATCCCTAATACACTATTAGTTGTCTAGGGACCTCATAGTAAATTGTAAATTATTCCCTACACATCATCTTATTCTTGTGGCATGTTTAAGCTATCCTATATTATTCCCCCTTGTGGCTATCTTTACAAATATACCTCGCATCCTCAACAATAAATGGTACTTCCAAATGATGTGTTACATATGTCACATGTCTACAATGCTCTTCCTCTAGTGTCATGTAAACATGTAAATTTTCTTAGGGTAATCTCTAAGAAAGTCATATTTTACACAAAATGCTAAAAAAAAATAAAAAAATGTAGGTTTAGTTTATGGGATAATGGATTCTAGAACTAGAACACCCTTCCCCACTATTGCAATCTCATGGAGCACACGATCTTGCTAGTGATACATGCCCTTATGGGGATGTGTATTTTTGTAAATCCAAAAGAAAAATATATGCTTGGTTAGCCCTACAAAAAAAAATCATAGAAGTTTGTGTACAAAATTTCTAAAGCATTTATAAAAAACAATGTGCACTAACCTCACAAGATTTGACAACTAAAACTAAAAAAACATTTCTTTTTGTTCTTAACCCTAGTTGAGTATGCAAAAACATCCACCTTTCATTTTTATGGACATAAAAAAAAGTTATTTAAAGAGTTATGAACATATTTAGAATTAAAATAATAACAAAAAGTTGAAACCCTCAATTTGTATAACCCTTGCTTGGAAATAATTGCCGATCTCTTATTCTCTTATTTTCACAATCTCTTATGTTCTTCTTTCTTCTTCACGATCACCTCGAGTAATCTACCCTCTTCACAATCTCCTCGATTTTTCTGCTCTCCTCTTCTTTTCTCAGCTCTTTGATGCATTAACCAATGATATAGATGAGAGTGAAAATCTCTTTTTGAGTTTTTTTCACACCCCCCATCTCTTTTTTTATGTTGAATGTTTATTATATTGTTACTAGATCATTTTTCCCCTTTCATTCAAATAAAGAAAATATGTTACATTATGCATATGCTATGAGAGCATTCCTGAAAAGCATATAATAGATATCTCTAACACAACGATAAAACCTAAAACATAGTGCAAGAACTAATGGTGAACAAAATCGTCGATCCTGCCTTTTTCCCTTTCTTCTTTTTGACCTCAATCTAACCCCCTGTATAGGGTTTCATGAAAACTAACTGTAAATCAAAAATATGTTTTCTAGAATTTGTTTGGGAAGCCAACTCTTTGTCAGAATTAGAGTTTCTAGACTCATGTAATCACTTTGTTCCTTTTGTTGGAGCTTTAGTGCTCACTACTCCCCACAAAGGAGTAATCTATGTTTTCATTTATTCTTCCCTAGCCTTTGTTGGAGGGTTTAAGTATTCAAGTTGCACTTTTGGATCTTCATTGATACCCTTCTCTATATCCATTGCATATAGTGTTTCTATGTTTTGATCTTTTTTCTCTTCTGATTGTAGTGGCTCATAGGATTACCATTTTTGGGGTTTGGGATTGGGATCCTTTTTCTACTTTAGGAGAGTTGTGCTTGAGGATGAGAACCTTGAATATGACATGTTTGATGGAAAAATCAACACCGAAAGTTGTTACTATGTCATATTCAACTTCTCAAACATATACATATTTATTGACATAATTAGAGAACAAAAATGCTTAGGGTCAGAGAGGTCATCTCTTAGGTGTTAACATTAATATGGTGTAAAAGAGGTCAAAGGGATTTGTTTTTTTATAACTAAAATAGTAAAATATTTGTTATATTAGAGGCATGTAGCTAATGCTACAACATGTACAAAAGGACAACTTCAGAATTTTCAAAGATTATACAAAAAAAATCTATGATACTACATAGCACAATTTGCAACAGATTATGAAAAATACACTCCAAGTTTTCCTACATGTAGCTTGTTTCACAAAAACTCCTAAATTACTGATAATTTTAATAAAACATTCATTTAAGGAAAAACATGAAGGTAGTTTGCCTCAACTTGACTGAAATATCAGTGGGGGTTCA